>JAEIIJ010017067.1:0-105440 GCA_018904815.1 Drosophila ogumai | reverse complement strand
GGCACGTTGATTACCAAAAGTGATTATCAATTTTAATTAGCTTTATCAAAATATATTCTAAAATAACTTCCGCCACTTCCAGACTTTGTGCTGACAGCCGCGCACTGCATAGATGGTCAGGATCAATTGTAAGTATCTCTACAATGTCGTCTAGAAACTCAGATCGAAGCTAAAGGTACATATCTCTATTTAGGTTTGTGAAACTGGGAGTATACGACAGATCGTGCGCCACTCGAAGCTGCAGAGGTGTGGAAAACTATAGAGTAACCCGGGCCATTGTACACTTTGACTATAATCCGAATCAAGGTTCGAACGACATTGGCCTGCTGGAACTTGGCTCTGAAGTGCAATACAAAGGTAAGATATATTCGGGGAACTGTCGAATTCATATATTCATTTTATTATTAAAAATTTCGTTTTGCCTGTAGACCACATCCGGCCGCTCTGTGTCCTCACGGATGACACGATAAATGTGAACAATTTCAGAGTATTTACTGCCTTTGGCTGGGGTAGAACGCGGACCGAACGAGCTAGCAAGTTACTGATGGCCGTCAGGCTGTTCCGGCGTGCCTCCGAGGAGTGCTATTTAGAGTTTAGGTATCAAGTCTGGGAAAATCAAATCTGCGCCGGCAGCGCAAGGGGTGACACCTGTCACGGTGATTCCGGAGGACCGCTGGTCACCCATGTAGGGGACCGCTACATTCAGGTGGGCATAGTCAGTTATGGTACTAGAATGTGCAATGCTTCTGCGATTTACACAGACGTGTCGAGCCACAAGGACTGGATTGTTTCCAATACAGAGAAAAATACCTTGAAAGATATCATAAGACTGAGAACAATATCAGCAATAGCTTTAAAAAACTATTTTATAATAAATTTGTAACATGCTACCACCTAGAATATTTATTAAATAAAAATGCGAAAAATACAATATGAATAGGTATATTTTTCTGACGGGCTTCTCGATCTACGAGCTCAATTATAGCTTTTAATATGGTGGCTTTATTTTAAAATTAGATTGAAAAAAAAATTGTTTAACAAATATGCACCTAATTATTACAGGCCCCCCAGGATTCGTTAAAATTTTTGTTGTTACATGATGTAACCTTTTGTAGCATACTTTTAGTATCTGACTAAATAGGTAATAAAACAAGCTACTTTTGTGGCAACCATGTAGATAATATTTTGTTACATATTTTACATACATTACGGACAATCGCTAACAATTTAAAATATTTAGTTCCAAGCTCTGACGTCGATTAATCGAAAGTTCAGGCGCCAGTGTGTTTTAGTAATTCAAATAAAATATTATTTTTGATGATTTTGTTAAGAACAAAACAATTCTTATCTTGTTTATACGTTCCAGCTTTTTTTTTAATGATTTGTGGGAAATTTCTCTATTTGCTCGCTCATTAAACCGTAAAGCCAAGTGGATTACTTAGTGGCACATCCTTTCGGCCGCCGCGGCACATCCTCAACGCAATTACGCGCATGCCGACAACGCATGCGTGACATTTTCCAGATGCCTGGCTTCTGTTCTCGGACCTGGACTCAGGCACCAGTTACCACCATTGGGGGCCGGGGAAAACAAAACAGAATAGTTGCTAAATGATTTACTGCCGCTTTCGCGCGCATTAGCCAAATTCATGGGGTTGGCACTTTTGGTTTCTGTTTGTTCTTCTCGCCTCGCTCGGCATCGGCTGTTGTTGGCCCGCATCGCGTCGCGCTCTTGGTCAATATCACTGCAAAAGGGCCCGCAGCAGGAGATCTGCAAGTAGGCAACCGGTTTTGGCCAACTGCGCAGTTTGATCGCTTGGGGTTTTCGATTTTTTGTTTTTTTGGGTGGAACTGCATTCAGTTTTTGGTTACCCTTTCAAAAGGGTTATGGGTGTTTTTATAAATATAATTTAATATTTAATTATTTTCTAAATTAATCTGATGTTAATGTGCGAGCTGGGTTTGAGCCATTTTTGTTGTCTCCTTGGCCCCCAATTTTAATGGCGGCTCTCAAAAAAACATTAAGGAAGAGAAGAGTAATTTTCAAAAATGTATATGTGTGCTGTTAATATTTATAAATTGTTCCATACGATTAAATATAATATAAAGACTAATTGTAGAACATTTACTATTTTACATATTCTTTTTTATAAAACATATAACAAATAATCGTATTAGTTGCTTTATTAATATTTGTATTATATATTAAAAATATTTTTTTCAAACAAAAAGGGTCTTCAAAAATTCGCCTTTAAAAATCTTGAGGGCTTTTATTTTGGCGCTAAAAGGGAAAATCGCAGGCGGCGAGTGGAGCCTTTTGCCCAGCCAGAATCGGGGTGTTGTGTTGTTTTGGGTTGTGTAGCCGTCACCCAGATTATCAGGAAACTGGAGGAACCAGTTTCGCAGCGCTGCGGCAGTGGCATGCAACCTAAATATAGATTTTGCACAGCAGAAAAACAGCTCGATTTGCGGCAAATTAGCCGGACAGCAGCGGTCGCGGCCAAATTATTGATCCACGTTTCTCTATGTGGTCATTATCACACGACCAGGGGAAAATCGTAGGAGTTTCCGCCGCCTGGTGTTTGTTTATGTTTGCGTAGCGCTTTTCGGCTTCTCCGCTCCGTGTGCTTATCTTATCAGCACATGCTGCTCGGGCACTGGCAGATACGCAGATACAGATACATGTGCACACCTTTCGGCAGTTGGCTTACCTGTTGCTTTCCCACTGCTGCCCGAGAGAGAGACGGAGAAAGAGTGAGAGCAAGTGGCGCGAGTGTGTGGGTGTGTATCTGTGTGCGACGTCCGAGTGCGACTCCATCCAACAAGTCGTCGCCGATCGCAGCCCTCATTCGCTCGAACGCAACGATCGCGCGCGGTTGTCTCAGCAGAAAAATACAAGATACAAGATACAAAGAACTCAAAACGAAGAATTCGAACCGAAGAATTCAGAACCAAGAACTAAAAAGTAATCGGAATACAACAAAATATAGCCCCCCAGCAAGTGCCAGTGAAGTGTAAGTGTTGTCTTGGCCAGTTTGTGGCAAAAAAAAAAAAAGATAAATAAAATAAAAAGATATATACAAATGTTTTGAAAACGGCCAAGAGCCGGTTTCGAACCCTGTGTGATTCATGGTTCCCAAATGGACCAATCGTTGACTCAGCATCCCCGAAAATCGAAGAGAAATATATGAGCAATTAGCCCCTTAATAAAACCACATTCGCACCGAAAAGCAAAAGTGTTAACCGCAATGTCGGTTGTGTAACTAACCGTTGTTGTCATCGTAAGATCACCGTAATGCGGTCTTTAAAGTTAATTACTCCCATATCGCGGTTGTTCGGGACCTTTATCGGCTTAACCGTCCGACCGTGAGCGCTTGTGCCCGTTCTTGCTTTTTTTCCTTCTCGGTTTTTAGTGATTTGATTGAATTGCGCACAGCGCGAGATTCTTTAATATTATTTTTCACCACTGAACATGATTTAATTAAAAGGCCGAAATTGTTTTTCTCGCGACGAGGGAGATGAGTTTATTATTATTTGTTTACTTGTTTGCCATTCTTGTTTAACTCGCCTGAGCTTTTTATGCCCGCCTGTATAAAACATCCAAATATTATATTATATTATACATATTTATCCGCATAGTCAGCCATGTTTTCCATGCATTATTTTTTGTGAACTGTTTGCCTCGATTCGATTCGTTTCATCTCGCTGCTTGATTGAGCACATCAGCAGCGGCTGCTGCCGCAAAAAAAATATATATTTGTGTATATTTTTGTAAGCGCAGCGTGCCATGGCAACATTTTAACATATTCATGTTTTATGGCTCACTTTTCGGGCAGCCGAAATTTAATTTGTTGAAATTTCAATCGGGCCCCAAGAGTCCTACACAGCGACCTTCGATCTCTAAAAATGCCCTGTGGAAGCTGAAACATCTTCTTAAAGGGTATGCGGTGAACGGAATGATTAATCGATTATTGGGAAATGTATAATGGAACCGATAGATCATTGCTCCGATGGAGTCACCGCTGATTCACGCACTCAGGATCTTCGGTGACCCAAATTCCACAACAAAACACACACATCCCCGGGGTAGTTGTTCCCATTTTGGAGTACACTTTGTTGTTGTTGTGGGAAATCAGATCACGGGAAATAGTCCAACGGCCGAAACTGAGTAGCGAGAACAGCCGAAAGCACCTGCAGTTGTTCTCAACTTCAAAGAGACATGCGGAAAGTGCGTTTCATGGGCATAAGTAAAGGAACTAATACTTTTTAAAATTATGTTGAATATTATAATTTTAATCAGGAATTCGCTGCAAACTTCCAGGGTATTCAACCTTCGATTTGAAGTTAGCTTTCTTATTTTTCTACCAGTGTTTATATAATATATTTTATAAATAAAGTTATCTCCATTGTATTTCCTCCTATCTTATGTGCCAAATACATTTAACATTTAATTTATTACTTTCCTAAAGACACGCTTTCTTATCAACTTTTGAAAAAAAAGATAGATGTCAGAGAACAGGTACAACTAATATTATAATATTTAAAAGTCATTAGTACACAAAATTCTAATAATTCCAATCACATTTAATTTCTTTTCCCTTTTAAAATAAATTTCATAAGAATTAACGCACAAGTTATCAAATTACGTCCAATTACATTCCCGAAACGTACTTTCGCCTGCACATCGACATTTAGCTGTGCCGTTTTAAAGCTTGCGGATGCAAACAAAATACAAACAATTAGCCAAATAACAAAATATATATCCCGAACCAAACCGAACTGGGAACAACAAAAAGAAAAGCGGCGGCAACAAAAGCCAGACAGACATTGGCAGCCGCCGTCGTCGTCGTCGTTCTAGCCATCGTCTGGCGTTTGTAGCTTTGTAGCTTTTCGGAATTGAGAACCGACAATGTCTATATAGCCGCCATATAGTAGCCTCCTCTCGCACGGGCCCAAAAGCAGCGACGCCGGCAGCGACGGCGATGTGGTTGAAAAGATTTTTGTATTCGAAAACGGCACAAAATGCACATAAAATTTTTGTGTTTCGGTTTTTGCTTTAGTTGAGAGAAAATCGTCGCTTAGTTAACGTCGCCCAAGAACTGATCATCTGGCCAGTGCAGCGCAAACGCCCCGAATATACGAGACCAAGTCCAGACCCAAAATCCAAAACTAAATCCGAGTCGGAATCGAATCGAAACCAAGTTAAAGCCACCCGATCGGAAGAAATCGGTCAGTACCCCAGTTACCAACAAGTGTGCATTTATATATCATATAATATCAGGGTTATACAATAGCCAAAGGATTGCTGATGAATCAGAGATCCCCCGACCCAGTCCCTTTCTGCCTCCCCTCTATTTTGCCCATATATACCGTGTGAATTCCGTGAAGGTTAACAACAAGCAATGCTCCCTTACGAAACCGAAAACGAACAAATATTCAATTGCAAAATAATTTTCTTGGCACGCCGTGGCGAGTGAACAACGATCCAGGGAATTCAGTTGACGCATATATCAGTTTTGGCCAGAGATATACACAGAGAAAAGATATACGTCGTAGATCTTCGGCTCGTTGAAATTGAATAAAATTATATAGTCAAAAAGCGAAAAGAAAATTTTTAGAAACTTTTCAAGGTGAGTTTATTTATAGCGCCACGAAATGGCTGCGCGGATTGGATTTGTTTCCGAATATTCTCGCTCAGTCAGTCAGTCAGCGGCAGAAGCCAGTCGCCAGTCGGCAGATACAATATCTGCGAGATACAGATACACAGAATTGCGAAAGTGTTGCGGATGTTGGCCGCCACAGAGACCCCTGCAGCAGCCTCCCTCCAAATGCTCGAATTGCCGCGGTTTTGGCGCCACGGTTTCTGAGACATTTTGAAACAATTTGATTTGAGCGATATATAGTAGTCGCCGACTTTACCATATCGCAGATATTAATGAAGCCAGCTCTCTAGGTCGGTAAAGTGCCTTTCTGGCTGCTGTTTGCTGATGCTGATGTCTTGGCAATTGCGATTTTCGTGGCTGCTCTTCGGTTTTCCTTTTCGCTTGATCTATTTTCGGCCAGCGTGTACTCTCGCTCCCTCTCAGGCATTGCGTATACGCAGTGGTTGCTCTCCACTTCCATGTCCATTTGCCATTTCCAATTCACCAGACCGACCACCAGCAGTCCGGCTGTGATGTAATTTAGCCATGGCCAAAAACTTGTTGATACCCGCCGCTCCCGTTCTTCCCCGATTATCCGTCCATTCATCGGGGCTTCTATTTTAGTTGGGAGTGAGGTCGCTGAACCCCCTGACCATTAATCATTCACCGTCCTTATCTTCTGGTCAAGTTACGGCTGGTCACCTCCCAATAATAGCTGTAAAGCAATCGAAACTTCAAGCGAATCAATCTCTATGGGGAACACACAACACCCATGAATCAGGCCGCGATAAGATTATGGTTCTATAAACTTGGCTGAGCTAATGGCCAGTTTGCCAATGAATGAAATGTCTTTGTTTACACTGCGGCGAAATTAATTACCCAACCAAGGGGAGCCAACACTTGGGAAAATCTAATAATATTTGCTATAAGACGTCATCTTTATGATTGTCGTACACTTAAAGTGGATTACAGTTTAAATGAATAAACAAACAAGGCTCTTCAACGAGGCTTATACCCAATAAATATTATTTTTAGCAAAGGAAAGCCATTTTATTAAGTGTTTTGATTATTTTGATATTTGAAAATTTAATTTCTTCAATAGAGTATAATTTTTAATACTTTAAAAATAAATTTCCTAGCAAAACCCTTGGCTATTTTTTTTTTCTGTGCACCTGAAATACTTGCAGTTTCTTCCTCAGCCGGGGATCGTAAATTAAGGCCGTCGAGGAAATGTTGCAGAGCTCATTAGAATGGCACTTCTCGTTCACATCCTATTCCTATTCCGTTCCTGGGGTGCGTGACAATATTTCATGGCTTTGACTTCACTTGACTCGGATTCGTGCAACAATCCGGGGGCCTTAGGAGAACCAGAACAGGGGAGACATGCTCTAAAAATTTCAAACAGCTTTGCGTATATTTTAATTAGTGCGCTCTTGCATTCGCATTGCTTTTTTCCCTTTCTTTATTTATTTATTTTTTTTCTTTCTGCAGTTTGCAGTTCTCTGTCTCTCTGAAAATCATTTCTCAAGAATTTAACCTTCGTGAACTGTCATGGTAGATTGCATTCTCTTTCGCCTCCCCTTGCTGAGGCGAGCATTTTTTCGTATCTCTTTGTATCACTCTTGAGGGTTCGTATGTCGCGAAAGACAATAATTGGAGAACATTTTTACAGACTTTGATGGGGAAGTGGTGATGTTGGGGGCATGAACTGTATAGACAGGCAGTTAAGAGGGATGACCTCATTTTGATTGATCTTGAATTGGATTCGCGTCCATGTGTTGGGATGCTTGGGTTAGCTTTAATTATTGGGAGAAGTTATGGGAATATATGAAAAGTTGATTGTAGATTTTTGTGAGAATTTTGTATAACTTCTAGAATGAATATACTCTCCATTCTGGGAGAAGTTCTGGGAATATATGACGAAATGATTGAAGATTTATATACCAATTTTTTAGTACTTTTAGAATGAAAATACTATGCATAATCTAGAAGATTATATTGTTTTACTTCGATCTCATTCTATAACTATTAAGTAACACCATTTGTAAAACCTTTACATTAAACGGTTGTTTTATGTTCTTACAGTTAATTTCCCATAGTAAACTTTAATAGCTTCCACTTAAAACCCCATTCGATTCGCAACCCTGACCTTAACTTCTGCCCGTATCGCAGCCAATGGATCTCAACGAGTTTATGACTTTCGCCTGGCCAACAATTTATTTATTTTTTTAGTGGCACACTTTCGCAGCGATTCGAAATCGCAAGTGATGCCGGGGACTGAGAGGGAGAGACAACGGAATTACACAATATTCAAGATTCGAGCGGCGGCAATTTGACTAAAAGTAATCACGTATCTGACGCCTCGCAATTGCATAACCACCGCAGTGCGTTCAAAATAAACGCCCACAGACACCAGACGCGAAATCTTCCACGGAGAAGTGCAGAGACTTGACTCCAGTTGCCCGTCAGTGCCATTGCTAGAGCCACAGCCACTGCCACTGCTCTTTTTTCTGCACCACAAACGTGACTGGCAAACAATTTTCGGTTTCATCGCCTCTTGGCCAAAGCCACAAAAACCCATCGCCGTATCGCATCGCATTGAAAGATTGCGATTGAGTCGGCACTATGGGGATAGGGTTAAAAGTGGGGAAGCCCGCATCATCCCGGCCCAGCTTGGGCTCTCCTCTCTCTGGAGCTTTGTTTATGAATTTAACGAACGGAAAATATTTATTTTGGCCATGCACGTTACGTTGAACAAATTATAAAATTTCATGCGGCGCGCGCTCATAAATCACAACAGCATTACGTGCATCTCTTTTTTTTCTTTCTTTTTTTTTTTTGAGAATTAATTGCCCGACATTTGCCAGCATTTAAACGGGCGATTGGGAATTTAAAAGACATTCCGATCCGAGAGCATTTCCTTGGAAAACAGACAACAAAAATGGCCCAAAACGCTGGCCTTCCGCCCACCGAGAGATATTTATGCGAGCGGTATTTATGCGGCCAAGTCTATTTCGATCGACAGCCCCTGCAGACGTCAATGCCAAAGTCACACAAATATCAAAAATGTGATTGGCGAAAGCGAAACTGAGGGCGGCATCTCAATGAAAATTACTTAGCCTTAACCCCCGCTGGCCACTGCAGCTCCAATTACTTGGGACACTGAAAGAAAATTGAATTTTAGGGGAAGGTTAAAATGGTCATGGTTAAGCATATAGTTTTCTTTGTATCTATTACTATAAATATATTTGATATTCAAGTCATTTCTGGGTTGTGTCAGGCTAATATTCATTATATTGCATTGATATTATTTTCTGTGCAGGAAAATGAGGCATAAAGAAATTCAGAACTGGCGTCCGTCACCGAAATAGTTTTCCCGGCGCTCGGTCGTGCGGGGGAAATATGTATTTTTAACAGACATCCGAATGTGACACTTGCCTCTGTCCATTACGAAGGCTGACAAATTGTTTGTTGAAACGGCCTGAAATGCAAATGCCTGGCATTTAACTTAGTCTTTGATTAATTCGTATCCAACAGATACAAAATACAAGATACAAGGGGAGCAAAATGTCTTAACAAATTCATTCGAGTGTTCTCACAATGTTCTCTCTTTTGGCGCACAGGAGCCGGGCACTTTGTCAGCCTTAATTGCAGCACTTTGTAAACTGTCACAGGACAGGGGACATGGCAGGAGTAGGCAACAAGTGGAGCATCGCTCCTGGAGGCTCATCATTTTTGATGGAGAATTATGGAGCAAGCCGCCCTTCCGATTTTATCTGCCGCCTGTCATTAGCCCCAGAGAGACTGCCTGACTAGGAGGGGGGATAATACCCATCCCATCCGTGCGACAAATTTGCATTTCGCAATTGCATTTCGGTTAATCGCATTTTGTTAACCCATTAAAGCCTACCAATTATGCACAAAAGGTAATTACAAACAAGAAAAAACAGAGCAGAGACAGCATGAAAATAGTTTTCAATTAATTGCATTTTGTTCATTATTGTTAAATCAAATGGCAAATCCATTCGCAGTCCGTCTGTCTCCGGCCGATAATCTCGTTGACTGCATAATGAGTTCGGTCGATTGAATATATATAGTACATACATATGTGTGAGCAGCATGGGAGCCCTAGACAGCAATCCTTAAAATATATACTTTACGACCAGTGCTGCTACCCCGACTTAAAGCCTTTTGGAGTTTCCACTTAGACAGGCCCCTATTTTAGGAGGGGATTAAATTAAATTAGCGCACAAACAGCAGCTGCAGATTGACGGGCCTATTAAATTGTCATTATAAATGCCACACAATTTGTAGAAATGTATCGAAGGGAAGTGGGGACCAGGACAGGGCGCCACTGATTGAGGGCTTTGTTTTGCGCACTTTGTGCGGCTAATTAAATAAATGCGTTGATAATTACGCTTTATTAGCTCAGAACAACTAATATGGCATTAACTATTTCAGTGACAGATTTAAAATTGTATTATTTCCCAAGCACTTTTTTTAGCACTACAAAACACAACACTATTTTTTTGTTGCTATTTGTTTAATCGCCAAAGCCAAGAGAGTGCTTTGTGCCAAGAGTTTAATTTATGGGATTTGGTTTTCTGATTGTTTTCTATTATATTTAATTACATTTTACCCTGGCAAATAATGTAATATTTTATCGAAGGGCCCCTCCTTCCCTGTCCGATTCAGCCACATTTATTCGGTTTACTTATTGCTATCGAAACTGGCCGTGAAAAAATTGCGAGATTAAGCTCATATCTTTCAGCTCTGCATATCTGTATCTGAATCTGCATACGACTCTTCGGCTTCGGCCACAACTTAATAAATATTTACCCCGCCACATTTCAGTGCATCATGTTGATGGCGATGCGATGTTGATTCACTGGGGCGAGCGGATGCCCGAAATTCCTGCGATCTGATGAAAATAGGTGAACGCATTGAAATTGCATTTTCGGCATACTGAGCCCGTCTACAACTATCTCTGATTATAATTTGCATTCACATTGAATTTCACATTTCTCATAGAAAATATGCGCGAAATATTAATCAATTTTGTGCACAGTCATAGCACAATTATAATTCCCACATACAAGCAATCAAATTGCCGCATAAACTGACCCATTCTTTCTGTCTCTTTCCCTGTGTGTATCTCTCTGGGGAATGCTATATGTTTGTATCGGTAGAATTTACATTTTATTTGTGAAAATTTATGCAATTACAGGCAAATATTTGAAATTGCCAATTGAGAAAAAAATGTCGATAAAAAATGGGGCGGAATTGTGCACAAAACATATATGTACGGCGTCTGTCTATATTGAGTTTGGTATAATGGAATAAAAGTAGCAGTCACTGCAGTTTTTGGATATTAAAGGAATGCCAAAAGGGATTATAAAGAGACATAATAAACTTAGGAGGGTATCTACAAAGCACCTGTAAGGTGCACAGAGCGAAAACTGTGTGTATTAATTTTTACAATAAATAAAAAGGCTTAAATGCTTTATTTATTATGGAATGATTTTGGTTTCATTTACGATCCACCAAAAAGCAAGACCAGCTTATCTAAAACCATTTTTCTCTTTGCCTCTTTTTTCCACGCTTTGCTTGCAATGTACAAGCAATAGCGAACGATAGAGTTTCTTTTAAAAAGCACTTTGAGAGAGCTTAACATATTTGTTCTCTGAACATGTTGCTAGTTTCAGTTTCCTTATATTTAAACAAATATTTCAAGATGTTTAACCTAGCAGCGGAATAACTTTACGCACAATTTAACACAATTTAAAATATTTATCTATTTTGTGGCTGTGTCACGCCTTCACTTTGGTCTACACTTCATGCTGCGAATGCCAAATAGATATTGAGCTGCATTTTTCTTGTTTTTGCCATGCCTGCATCTGTATTTGCACTTGTATCTGAGCGGGTTTTCCATGGCTGCCGCATTCAATGTCACTTGCATTTTCCTCTCTGTCTCCACACTCTCTCTCACTCTCGCTCTTGAAAAGCAAGGAAAATAATCACAAAAGAAACGGCAAGAATGCATGCAAAGTGTCACTTTTGTCAGCTTCTCTGTTTGTCTACCGCTCTTCCTCGCCTATTGCGAAAATATTAAAAATATCATACAAGCACACACGCAGCACAAAAAGAAAAACTTTTCCCTTGTTGTTTTTCCTTTTCTCCCCCGGCATCTATTTTTTTTTTTTTTTCACTTTTATTATTATTCTTGCTTTTTTTTTTTTTGCTTATTTTTCAAATACTCAAGTGTTTTGATGCACTGACAGTTGCAGACGTGTGCTGGTGTGAGTGAAAAACTTTTTCAGCTTTCAGCGCTTGATAAGCGCCGCGAAAAAAATGTTAAAAAAAAAAAGGAAAAACTGAAAACAGGGGAAAAAGGAAAAAGTCGAGTCGTCGAGCCGTTGAGTTACGCCCATTTAGCACGCGCATTGCATTAGACAGACTGAAGAGCAACAGCGTCGTCGTCAGCGGGGGATCAGGCAGCGGCGCTTTCAGGGAAGGGGCGAAAACATGTCCTGTTAGCCGCAAGCACGAGCGCACACATGACGTCACGTCACGTCACATTGCATCAAGGCAGGAAGCTTGTAAAAAGCTTAGAAACAACTAGCTTCAAGAATACCCTTTAAATTTAATATAAAAATATTTTAAAAAGTGTAATACCTATCAGACAAAGCAAAAACCCCAAAGAATAATAAAGAAAGTTCAATAAGCTGAAAGCTTAAAGAACCTTTAAGAGAATTACGATCCTTTCAGAATTAAAACATTTTTAAATATTTTGTATTTTGTTTGCTTTGAGTTTTTGTTTTTATTTATTCAAAATTGAATTACTTTTCCAGAAACATTTCCATAGGAAGTTTGAACTACTTATTTCCATGTATAAGGCTATTAGATATCAGTATACAAACTTCACGATTAGCTTAAACTGACTCAGTCAGAAAGCAAAATGGGTCATATGACCACAAAATTGGAAACAAAAATATCACTGAGTAATAGTTTATATTATCTAGCAAAGTAAATAGAAAAATAAAAACAAACACATACAAAATTACTATTTCTGATTCATTTCGTAATGAGTAAAAAGTTTTCTATAATATTTAATTTATATTTCTTATGATATATAATAACAACAAGCTTAATTTACGTATCACCCTTTCCTTTACATTTCATTTTTAGTTTTGCCAAAAAAAAACTTATAGTATAGTTTATAATTTTCCTATTACCCAGTAAACTTTCTTCACAAAGCTGTGACCATTTAACTGCCCAATGAACCGTGGCTGTTACCTCAATCGGCACACTCGCTAATCCCGTATACCCAACTCTAGAGCTGTCTGAACGGTATTCAAAAATCACTCGCCCCCAGGCAGAATTTCTACGATTCCCAAGCCCCTCTCGATTTCCCCACTCCATTGCCCCAACGCCAGCAACTTCAGTTTCACTCAGCAGCAGCCAAAAGTTTAGTTTTGGCCTGGCCAACAAAAGCGCGTCTGTGAAAAAAGGCCAGAAAAAAACCAAGAAGTGGGGGAGCTACAAAAAAAAAGAAAAGAAAAATAAAGAAGAAAAAACGTTGAGCAGTTTGAAGTGTACGTGAAATTTGCATAAATGCGAAATCAACGCGTTCACTACTTGGCGCTGCCCTCCGCTTCGGATGCCCGAATCCCCGAGTCCCTGAATCCTCGGGAGAAACTGCAGAGCACTTTGCCACTCATATGGATGTGCGATGTGCTATGTGCTGTGTTTGTGTGGCATTTGCATGGCTTGTTATTCCCGGCAGTCGAGTCTGCGTTTTTCCACTCCTAATTTCAACTTCTGCCAGTTAGTGGGTGAATATGTCGCTCCGGCTTCACTTTTGTTTGGCCCAAAGAGCCAGGCACATCAGCAGCAGAAGCAGAAGCAGCCACCACATCTTTGAAGTAGTTTTCTTGGGGCTCGACCACTTGACAGCAGGCAGCCAAATGGGAAATGCTGCTTGGGAAATGGAAAAGCTGTTGCTGTTGCTGTAGCTCTAGCTGTTGCTGCCTCACTCGAGTGGCTTTTAATGAGCTGTTCCCTTATGCAGTTTATTAATGTGTTGAAATGGCCAGCTAACCAAATGCACAATGTTTGCCTAATACCCGATTTGTTTGGAGTCTGTAGCACGTAATTAGTTGGCTCATTACAGAGTGAAGCTGTTGGATTCGATAAACAGATATTTGGGGGAATAAACATTAGTTTGGATTGTGTTTCGAAAGAGATTCTAATTTCAATGGGAAAATACACGGTAGGGCTTTTAGGAATTAGGGTTTGGAAATTTAGGAAATTCTAATTATAAAATAAGATTTCGAAATTTTAATTTAATAAATTTAATTTAATTTTGAAATACCTAAGATATATATTTAATTGTTATACAACCCTTCTTTTGTACTTCCAACGTGTGGCGAAATTTGATTTTTGGCTCTCTAAAATTCCCAAGTACGAATACAGAGTCCAACCACTAAACAAAATTACTTCTGATGGGAATTTCTATTTATATGTCTCGAATTAAATAGATAAAACCAACCGTCTAAAGACTTTGCATCAGCAAAAAAATAACCAACCAATTTTGTTAGAAAACTTTTGGTAGTATTTTAAGTTGGGAACTTCAATTGAGATCTTATTTTTTCCATAGTAAAGCACCGTGCGAAATGGCCAAATCGAATTGGCGACCCCAAAACTCTTTTTTCCCCCTTCGCTATCACCGCCATGACATCATCAGTGGCAGGCAGTAGTAGCTTCACCATCATCATCATCATCACCATCATGGACTTTGACTGCTGATGGTTTCAGTTTGGTTTCGGTTTCGCAGTTTTTTCCTTTGTCTGTTCTGTACCCTCTCTCTCTCTCTGTTATTATTCCCGGCTTTTTGGCGGGGGCCAACTGCTAATGACAATGTGAGCGTGTGCGTGTATGTGTGAGCCGAAATCAATTTGATTCCTCCATTGGTAATGGCAACTCATGAGCGGCTGCCATTTCCATAACGGTGACAGGAAATCGGCTTACAATTTTCCCAACGCGCCAACTTTTATACGAATTTCGGTCTCAGCGATATTTCAGTTTTTCAGTTTTTGCATGCCACGCAACGCCACGCCCTCATACCAAAAAATGTTGGCAATAAATCTTTGGAATTACCGCATGCAAATTGATTTGTTGCTCTCACCCTGAATCAAATGCAAACTGCAGTTTCCAGTTTCGTAGGGATCTGAGGGGGATGGCGGCCAAACACACATAAATAAATTGTAATTTGCCAATTGTGTGTGTAAAAGTTATTAGCGATAACTCGTTCTCTGACACTGCCTTTGTGTGTGGCCCCTTGTATCGATGGCTTACTGTACCCGGAAACGGACTACGCTGCTACGTGTTCCCCGGCCAGGCCTGCCCCTGGCCCTGCGCCCCCCCTTGTGGCATTTGGTTATTAGTCATAAAGCTGCAATGGGATTGCCAACTGGACAACTTTGTTAATGATACATGGTTGACCAAGTTTGGATTTGTTGCCGCTTGGCCTGCCCGTGCTGTTTGTGCGGCGTCAAGTTGATAAGTTGCCAGAGCAACTTGCCTGTTTGAGGATCAAATAATTTGTTTACAAACTGCCTTGCATATGAAAAGTTTGCGCCGCAGTTTCCCCAAGGCCGACTTGGATGTCTGAACGGGATGAAAAGTGGGTCAGGCCCACAGGCGGAATAAGTGCGGCAAGGGTTTGTTAGCAAGACGTGGAGTTAAGAAGACCGCCTAATCCGAGGACAAGAAAATGTTTTCCATTTATAAGGTGGCCTTTTCAGGCGACGAAAGGAGCAAAGAGTGAGTAGGTTTATCAGACATCTTGAAATATTTCTTTGACATATTAAAGGAAATGGTAATTGAATAGATACTAAGGCGAAACGTTAAAGAAATATGTTTGCTGTAGAAAATAATACAAATCTCGAAATTTGTAATAGGAATTTCTCTTTTATTTTTGCCTTTAAATATGACAATAAAATAAGGAATATGCTAGAAATTTTAGAAGCTTGTATCTAGAGGTATATATATTATTTTTCTCACAATTAAATATCTTTCTTTTGATTTTATATTCTCCATTTAACTTAAAGTGGTTTGAAGTCAAAATTGGCAAAATCAAAGCTCAATTGTTGTTATTGGACAACATATTAAAACTTCCCAAAAACCTCTTTCTTTCTCATACCTGAACATATCTCCCAGTGTGTTAAATCGTCGATGACATTTTGTCAGCCGCAGAGCATCCTTCTGGCAAGAGCATTTGAGCCAGTAATTAGCCAGGACTGCAAATGACTCCTTTAGAGCCCAGGACGAGAACTTCCATTCTGGTGTGAGGCTGGGGAGAGGCGTTCGTGTTTGCACTTTCGTGTTGTTGCGCTTTTTAGTCCCTTTCAGTCTGGCACTTTGAAAATCCGTATCCGTGGAAGGGTTCTCCGCCGCCTCCGCCTCCGATCCACTCCGCATTTATTTAATATTTTAATTAAATTATTCCCGTGCATGTGCAGTTGGTTTGCCGGGGCGTCTAATGGCCCAACTTCATGGCGTACAAAGTATTTACATGCAAATGCCGTCAACGTGTTACGGCCTGTGCCCCTCCCGGATCCGTGCTCCGTGTTCCCTGTTCCGGTTCTTGGCAGGAATTCGAGCCGGAAACCTGGAGCCCGAGCCGAGACCTGGACTCGAGATGGAGCCATTACCACCCGCACTTAACGTTAATTAAACTGCTGTGTGTGCTAAAATGTCTCTTTTCCATATGTGTGCGGATATCCCCTGCTCCGACCCTGGAATTCAGGCCCTCTCTTCCACCCATTTCTCCTCCTCCTCCCAGCTTGGCAGCTGCTGTCGTTTTAATAGCTTAATGTAGTTACTTCCACTTTGAGTGTCTCCTGTGCCGGGCAGAGGGAGAGAGTGGGAGCATGGAGCAAATGTGTCTTTGCTAATAAAAAACACAACACTCAGCAAAATTGTTATGCAGCAAACTAAATCAACAGACACCCATGTACCGCCCACTTTTCCATTTTCCCCCAGACCCCTTTTCCCGTACGTACGTACGTACGTACGGACAAATTACAAAGCTATGACGGGAAAAAAGTGAGGCAGGACATGGAGAAGCAGATGGCACGGAGGTGAAGAAAGACGGGAACCCGTGTAAGCCACACTTACAACACACGGCTCCATGTGCCGTTTTGGGGTGCGCTTACTTACAGCACTCACTGTGGCCACGATAGTGAGGATGGGCTGGATGGGCTGCATGCGTTGCAGCAAGGTCTTTTGCAGTCCTAGTCCTATTCTCGGGATGTGTGTGTGTGTCTGAGCAAAAAAGGCGATATCTAACAAAGTTTAACTCGTTTTATGTCGAGCTCCCTGCAAAAAAGCAGCTAACTGGGGTACTTCTGATTTCTGGTTAGAGATCAAGGATATAGATTTGACTTTCTTTTATTTCTGTTCTTCAATCTCGTCAAATTTTAATGAGAATTTTATTTTTCGGTCATAAATCTTTTGGAGAAGTGTATCTAATATTATAAAAATGGTTTCAAGATATTTTTCATAAATTTAATCATGTTCAAAGTCAAATATGTAAAGTTTTCTAGGTCAGGTATATTTATAAAACTATTAGTAATATATTTTATGTGTTCTTAGGGGTCTAAAAACGAAATAAAATACTAAAGCTGAACAGTATCTCTTGAAATATTTATAATTGAGAACCTCAGATACTTTTTTCCTACTTCCAATGCTATTTTACTTCGCCTTTAGAGTTACAGGATATTGCCCTAGCTCATCATACTCCCCTTGCACTTTCCTGGCTGCCTACTGCATTCAGTCAGCCGAATATGTTGGCTCAGTTTGGCACACAAAACGACGCAGCAGCAGCAGCAGCTTTTCCGCATGCAGCTGCAGCTGGCAACCGAAAAGTGGAAAGTGGGTGGAGTTTTGGGCCATGAATGGGCGAAATGAAGAATGTGGATGTGAGCCTTCCGACTGCTGGCAGGATTAGCCTGGACATGCCTGAATAATGTCTTTATTAGTGCCCAAAAAGGAGCAATCCCGGTCGTCTGTCTCCGTTGTTTTCTGTATTTTTTTTCTGGTTTCCTATGCGTCGGCGGGGTTTTGATTTCATTAATTAGGCGCCTACGTGATGGCAAGCATAACTAACCGACCGACCTCTCTGATTTCTTACAGTCTGCGCTAAGAGAAGATGGCCCAACCACAGCTGCTGCAAGTGAAATTGTCACGTTTCGATGCCCAGCCCTGGGGATTCCGCCTGCAGGGTGGCACGGACTTTGCCCAGCCCCTGCTGGTGCAGAAGGTAAGTGAACAAAAGTTCCCTGAACTATAAAGTAATTTAAGCTATGGTAGAAATTTAATTCGATTGACAACAACAAATGGAAAATGTTTGGCAACACTCTCGCCGCCACCGCCAAAAATGGAAATTAAACATGAAAAGCGAATATTAGTTGGGCAGTTAATTTATTTATGTGTTTAAGTGCTCGCTCGCTTTTTTCT
Organism: Drosophila ogumai; assembly: GCA_018904815.1. NCBI lineage: Eukaryota > Metazoa > Arthropoda > Insecta > Diptera > Drosophilidae > Drosophila > Drosophila ogumai. Next base: position 87,279 of record JAEIIJ010017067.1, on the reverse strand, counting down.
ATATTATTTCTATATTTCTATATTTTTTTGTTTGTTAAAAATAAAACCGTGGATATAAGTTTCACTTTTTGTGGTCGTCGTTTCCGTGCGATTTTTGCGCACGTTACCCAAAAGCAAATAAAACCGTATTTTTCCCAATTTTCAACAAATTTCCTCTCGCAATATTAATGCGAACAGACACAGCCACACAAACCCACACAAGTGAACAGAGAGACAGACGGACGGACTAAAAACCCAACTAAAAATTTGTTAAACATTCATAACAGATCTCGAAACATTTTACATTTGTGGCGACACGCAACAGCAAATTTTTGCTAAATCATTTTGACAACTTTATGAGCACTTGCGGCGCGAAAACGTCGAAGGAATAAATGTACATACATATATCCTACGTGGTTTTTATATTGACAGTGCAGTGCACGCCACCGTGTAAGGCTGTAACTAATTAATGGCCATTTAATGGATGCAGTTGAAAGAGAATATATTTATATATTATATATATTTGCTTTTGCCCAGAACTGTACAATTTTCTATCTAATCTAATTGCTGATAATATCGCCAGCGAAAACACAAACATTTCCAACAATTCGCGTAAACATGAGCTAACTTTTTTAGTTAATCACAGTCTCTTTCCCTTTGAGGCCTTGAAATTCCTGTGACATTATGAGAGTATAGTGCACTCTGAATCATATATATAGAAGCCCGATCCAGAGCACCACTGACGGGAGCCACAACAATTTCGTTTATGACTCAAGCTCACTGCGATAAGAACCTTTGTTTGAGGGAGAGTCTAATCAGAAGTCGAAAGTCGGGAGAATATCTATATGGGGCTCTTCAATAAAGAGAATTGCCTGGTTTTTACAGTCTGAAGCTATTGCCGAAATAATTCCGAATTATTGATTTAGATTCGGTAATGTCCCCTGCTCTCGTTCTCATATTCTAGGCGCTCCCCTCCAAAAAACACACAATCTGTAAATATTTCTGTTCGCTCCGAAATAACACAAATTCTGTGCGAGCTTTTTCTCTGTTTGTTTTTGGCTTTTTGAGGGGTCGGTGGGCGGCGGTTGGTGGTGGTGGGCGTGGCCAGCGCTAAATGCGCAATTTCTATTTAAACAGCTGTGGATTTTTGTGTCAATGCTATGCGGCATTTCTGAGCTGCTGCGCTGCACTGAGCTATTTAAAAACAAAACAAACAAAAAACACAAGAAAATAAAACGCGGACAACTGAATGCGGATTATTATGGAATTGAGCCATTTCGATTAATTTAAAATCGGATAAACTAAAGCGCTTCTGCCAATTAGCACGCTCCTCTCGTCCCTGTCATTTTAGCCACTAAACAACATTGTTGGCCCAAAAGTGCAACAGGAGGACCAGCCAGCCAGCCAGACCAGCATTTAATGGGGGTGAAAAACTGTCGGAACAAATTTGTGTTTGGAATTTATGCGAAAATCACAGAGCATGCATAACGCAATTTGTGCAATTTGAAATGGAAATATTTATGGATTACACAACGAAAAACAAAGCCGGACAAATCGCAATCGTTTTCGTTAGCCACTGTGCTTTTTTTGCGTCCACAAATCCACCAGTCCAACCTGAGAAATCTCTGCCTGGCCGCCGGCAGTGCGACATCTCCTGGCTGGCTGGCTGACTGACTGCCTGACTGTCTTTTGCCTTTCGAACACTTCAAGCCCAATTGAATTTCGAATGGCGCACTTAAGCCGCATCTTCCCTCGCAGGATACTGCGTAAAAACTTTGCTCGTAATGAGCCACACGGGAAGAAAACCCTTTGGAAAGCCTTACTGGTAAAAAATTTGAGCAGGTCATAGAAAATTATATAAATGAAAGTATTATTTTCCTTTGAAAATATCTCCTATATTTTCTCTGAGTGCCCTAGCTGAGCTCCTTGGTTGCCAGGACACAAGCTCCGCTCTTTTGCTCTGCAGCGGAACTAAATCCCAACGAACTCAACTGAACTCCGGCACTCAGCCCGGCTCGAGGACTCTCCTACCTTGACAACAAATCGTCATCTCAGTCATCGTCAGCATCCAATCATGTCACTGCCCTGGCTCTTCACCCTTGAGCCACAGCCAAACAAATTGGTGCTCTTTAAATGCTGCCGCAGCAGTAGCTCGGCTCATCAAGATGCAACACATGACATGGGCAGGAATAAGTCACCCACTTCCGTCAAATAACAAAAGCTCGAAGGCTTGGGGGGCGGGCATAAAAATAAGCTACTGAGCTGCTTAAATCGGATTAATTTATGATTTCTCGCTGCGAGCTTCAGTTTGGTTCTCGAATGAAGTCCTTTTCCTGTTGCTTCCGCTGATGGTGTTCTGTGTCCTATGTCCTACGTCCTGTGTGTGTTATAAGCTTTATGCCCACGGATTTTCACCCACTCCCTTGCCCACAGAAGCCACGTTTGTATTTCATTATCAAGTCCAGAGTTCGTTTTGGGCCACAAAAAGCATCGCACAAAAGGCCAAAGTCAAATAAAAGCGAAAGCCATGCTCTGGACAAATAATGGACCAAATAAGTAATACAAGAGCGCAAATTCGGTTTACTACAAATTCCTGGCTTTCTGGCTGGCCAGAGCTTGGTCCATACGCCGTGTATCAAGGCGAAAAAAAAGGGAAACCGAAAATAAAAGCATCAGTGTCGGCTATTAGCCAACTTAAAGTCTAGACAAACTCAGGAGGGGGCGTGGCACAGCCAGAGCTCTGGAGAGGACAGTATGCATAACAAGCTACTGACGGCATCCAAGGCAACCGACGTAGTCGACCAGACCCACACACATGATCCTCCGCCATTCCAGACCTGGTGCTTCTCCCACTGAACGCCGCGTTCTGTTCATGCAAATCAGCTTGGCGGGTTTTTTTCCACTGCCCTTTCAAAAGGGATGCGTACTCTGAAGAAGAGTTTAATTTCTTCTAAATAAAAGGTTACAAATTTGCCTTTAATCAAGATAAATGTTGGTTTTAAGTGGTGTTTAGAAGTAACTTTATAATATTTATTTTTATGATATTTTTCCTTAATTCCTTGAGCTCCTCCTTCAAACTGAGAAGATCTACCTTTTTAGAAACTATAATATTTTAAATTTTACTTCATGAAATCCCCACTTTACTTTTATTTACAAAGAAAGTGCATTTGAAACTTCACTTTTAAGTGGAAAATACTCTCTTCTGGATATTTTTTTCTGCCAGCTACGCTTCGTTTCGGTTCAGTTTCGGCTGTGTTTTTGCTCGTTTTAAGCTTGTTTGTTTGCCTTCGCCGGGTTGGCCATTAATTATTTGACTCCTGTCTGGGGGCAGCCTTTGTGTTGGTGCCCGTGTTTGTCTTTGTCTTTGCCCCAAACTATGCAAAAATTTCATAATTCGCCATCCGTTCCTTCACCACTTGCGGGTATATTAGTACATTTCTAAGTTTGCCACCCCGGGTTTTGAGCGAGGATATCAACTGGTTACGTGTTACCCCTAAGAGCCTTGAATCCGCCACGTCTGTTTCTGATTTATGCGAGCCCAATTATTGAGGCAAATTTCGTTTGCTTTGATTTTGGGCTTTTGTGTAATTGAATCTGGCAGAGGAGACACAACCGGCTGTGGTCTCGACTCTCGATTGTTGATTGAACTTGCACTTTTCTCGAACCCAACCACATGTCAACAGACCGGAGGGGCCAGTGAAGAAGGAGGAGAAGAAGCAGCCTTCAAGACATCTCCGGCTGTGGTTGCGGATATGGTTATATGGAATGCATGCCACTGCATCGCATTGCCAATTTAAGAGTGTTGAAATTTATTGAACAGTCCCCTCCAGTCCGCAGTCCACCGCCCCGTTGCAGTTTCTCCTCTGACTCGTCGGTTTCCACATCCTCTTCCGCTCTAGGGAATCGAGTGGCGCTTCCGTTTTGTTTTAAGCCAGTCCCAGAGCGTATGCACTCGTGAGTTTACTTCTGGGGTTCTTGGATATATATGAGGTTGCTAAAAAGTAACTAAATTAGATTTGAATTTAAATATTTCTTAAAGAACTTTACACCATACACCTTTGGGTATCCATTGTTCCTTAGCAACTCTTTTAAATTCGTGCTTGGAATCCACATATGCATCCAACCTGCTCCTCTCACGCGCTCATCTCTCGTGCGGTCAGGTAGCTGGGGCTATCTTTAGTCGCTTTAAGTTCACTTGCACTTCATTGCACAAATTCTCTGGCTGCTGCTGCTGCTACTATGTACTTCTGGTTCTGGTTTTGCTGAGAAGAGCAAGTATAGGAGAAGGAGGAGGCCAGACTCGAGCACGTCTTATTTAGATTTATCCTGCCTGCTACGCTTCAGTTGAGTTGTCGAATTCGTGCCTGCCTGGTTGGGAGCCTGCATTCGATCTCCCCAGCCCGCCTCAGCCTCCGGATGATATCTCTTTCGGCTTGGTGGCTATATCTTTAATATATTATTGAATATTTTGTGGCCTGGACCGGAAATTGTACTAATGTCTAGCCAGTGCGGGCCACATCCTGCTGCTGTAGCTGCTGCTTTGCTGCAGCCTCTACATGCAAAAGTCACATAAATTTCGTCTCCTTTCTGGCGATTCCCATTCTCCTTGTGGCCTAATCCTTGCGCTCAGCATCTTTTCTCCAATTGTTGTTCCGACTGCACAAGAAAAGTATCCCGCATAAGGAAAGTTTACCGCCCGTTGCATTCCTTTCCTCCCTCCTTTGGCTGCTATCTGTTGTCCTTGCTTTTAAGTTGCATGTCAGCGAGCATAAATCCTTCAGTGGAAAATGCTCGCTCCGCTGCATCTGGAGCACACTCGCACACACACACACATATCCCTATCCTGGCTCCCAGATATCGCAGAGCTGTAAGCGGAGAAATTATTGGCCGAGCTCAACACGCTGCATTATGTGCGCCATAAATATTTATAAGTTCTAAGCGTAAAGAGCAAACGCTTAAAGCGGAATCGATTCTGGTCTGCAGTCTGGAGTGGCGGAGGTAGAGGCACTCTTGGAGGCCCCAGCCGATTAGTCAGCTAATGGTAATGCATGGCGGCCTTTTGTTACCTGCTCGGAAATGATTCACTTCAGGTAGCCTTTGTCTTTGCCTCGCTCTGGCAATCCTCAAATTGATATCTCTGAGTCACTCAAGCGGAACAGTCGAACTCTTGTAATTCGAACTTCGATTGGATTGGCAGTTACAGCCTTTGAGTCTACATATTTCTCTAAATATGGAGTTTACTTGATAAAATAAGAGGAAAGTAGAGGTAATTAAGTGGATTCCAACTCGTATATAGTTAGTAGGTTCCCTCTGGAGATGCCTGACTGTATGCGGCCACTTCTCACATTGTCTCTCCTGCATTCTCTGCTTATTTCTCCGCCAAGCTGCTCTCGGGAGTCTGTGATTTAATTGTTGCTTAGTGGATTTTCGCAGCATCAGCGCTGGATAAGGGCAAGCCAAGCGGAAACGGAAATTGCGCGATGCGCACACTTATCTCTGCCCCATGCTCCCCGCTCGCAGCTCCCGCTCTTGCTCCCTCCTGGATATCTCACTTCCTGTGCGTGGCCGTGTGCTCGAAAAGGATGTGCCCGGCGCAAATTGCGTGCTGTGGCGTAATCGAAATAAATTATGAGCCGCACTTACATTGCGGCTGGCTCTCGGTGTGGCTTGGGATTCCGGCGACTCCAGCGAGGGCTTTTAGCGTCTAGCGTTCCGGCCGTATTTTGTTTCGGCTTTAATTGGCGACGAGCTTAGGCGGCGACAGGCGAAGTTTGTCCGACAATTAGCGGCAGGTAATGGCTCCCCAACATATGCTATTATCCTGTTTATTATTTTATTTCGATCTGCTTTGTCCGCCTTTGCTGCGCCCGGCGGGTATTCGCATTTGCCGTAACGATATGTCATTGATTCGCAGTTAAGGCTATGGAGCTCTTCGTCTCCGGATCGAAGTCATCCCCTTGGCAGCCATTACGCATCAGTGTCCTTCGCAGCCGGCTCTCCATCTTCATGTGTCGTCAAGCGCCTTGGGGCCATGATATATTATGGCCCGTCGCCTTGTCTTGTTTATTTTGCCGCACATCTACGGGAAACGGAAAGCGGCAAACGGCAAGTGCAAAGTGGAAAGTGGGAAATGGGAAAATTCTTTATTGTTATGACGCATATCTGCCTGGGCGAAATTGAGAAGCTCTTGATTTCCCGTTGATTTATTGTCCATCCAAATTGATTGAATATTTACTAAACGTCTCCGGCAGCGCCGGCTAAATGGTTTACAGCTGCGCCTGCTTCATCGATCCCCAAATTGAAATCGATTGCGTTGAACTCGCAGCTAGCAAGGAAGTCTGCAAAAAAGTCAATTTTGTTAATCAACACGAACGACTTAATCCAAATTGAATGAACTCGAACCTGGAAGCGCTGCCAAAGCGGATCAGCCGCTACACATCATCCGCCCGGGCCAAATGCGAGAAATAAAAGCGGGCGCAAATTTACACATTTTTCGCATTTCTGCTACTCCGACCAGGTCCGCCCCCTTTTTTTATCCCACCGCCCTTTTTCAGCTACGAAACATTTGCCAATAAGTGACTGCGAACCAAACCGAACTGAACTGAACCAAACCGAACCGAACCGAAACAAATCGGCTCAAGGCTCAGGGCTCACCGAGCTCAGGTGAGAGGCCGGAGGCCTAAAAAAGTGAAAATTGAAAAACGCAGCTGCCAGGGCCATAATAAAGCCCCCCAGAAACACACACACACACAGCCCAAAAAACAAGAAAGGATAGCTAGGTGCGAAGACAGGACATAAGAATACTCTTTCAGAGGGAAAAGATCAGTGGAAGATAGCCAAAAGTTTATCAGTTCTTAAAAAAAAACTTAAGTTAAGAGTGGTTATCCTTTTGATGAATATTTTTTAGTTTGTAATAAATTTGTTTTGATAAATAAGGAAGAACATGTAACTATAGAAAAAGACCTTATCTAATACATTCTTTCAAAAATTCAAGGGTTTATCTACCAGATCATGATCTAGGCTAGATTTCCTCAGAGATTCCTTAAACCTTAGATCTATTCAATCAACAAAAGGTTGTAAAAATCATAATACCCCTTGAAAGGACCTCAAAACAGACACTCACAAAGGCCAGAGAGAGGGCGAGTGAATTGCGTTTTGTGGACGTGGCAATGGCAGTGGCAGTGTGTGTGCGTGGGCGTGGCACTGCCCACAGCCGGCTCAGCCACGCTTGAGGTGATAATGTAATAAGCACTTTTTATGACCCTGCCGGATTTAGACCTAAAATTCCACTCCACACACCGCCACCCCACCCGCACACACTCTCCGCCTCGGACTCGGAATCCGAAGGGCATTGTTCTGTCTGCAAAGTTCGCTAGTTTTTCGACGACCAACAGGCCCATCCGGAATGTTAGAATCCCTGCCCTTTTGCTCCTTTATGGCATTTTTTTTTCGACGGCAAGGATTTAGATTTTAGCCTGCAGTTGTTTGAGCTTAGCTGAACATATTGTTTCCATTTTTGCCGGTCTTGTTTTTTATATTTCTTTGGCAGCAGGACTCTACTAATTGGTGGCATTCACATTTTTGCAGCAAACAGTGCAGGTGTGGGTGAAGTTGTAGGTGTAAAGTGCAGGGGAAATGGCAGTGGAAAATATAGAAATTTCTCACTCACCCGGTTCGACATCTTCGATTTTTATGGCATGCAGCACGTACCTGCAGGGAAAACCAGGAAAATTGTTAACAAGTGCTAGCAATTAAGAAAATTAAGACGCCAAGACTAACCTGTCTAATTTTCACACACAAGTGCAAATTTCTGTTTTGACAGCATCCACTCACATTTATTTATAGGTAAACAACACAACATAAGAGAATTAAGTTACTTTAAATCACCGAAGGCTGGGTTATTATGATTATTTAATTACAATAAGGCAAAAAGCAATTACATTTTCAGGCAAACACACATTTACACATGTTCTTGTTGACGCCTTGTAATTGTTTTCATTTCATATTGCACAAAAATACACAAAAAATCACAAATATTGAGGTTAGGTTCTTGCTTGTACGCATTTTAGCTCAGATTCGCCGCATTTCAACAGGAATATCAGAGGAAATTAATTAAAAGAATGCTTTTTCAACCACTTGATACATTTTAGTTAATAAATTGCTATTTGGCACCTTTAAAGGCAAAAAAAAAAAAAAGGATTTTGATCGCAATTAAAACAAACACGCGAAAAATTACAGGACTCTTCTAGAGATGACAAAGCTAGAGATGAGCTATCGGCTTTAAGCTTATACGATTAAAATCGAACAATTGGCAAGATCATCGCACTTTCGAGCCAATAGAAAACGTTTTTAAATAATTAAAAAAGCAATTTCCAACTAGTGAGCTTATTTTCGGCCACCAAATTTCCTAATTAGCCATTTGAAACTATTCGCACGCAAAATTAACTTTTCGGCAGCCATCGATTGTCCAGTCACGCGATGCGATGCCTGCCCATCGATGAATTATCGATGGCTTGACTAATTAGCGACAAAGTTTCGCGTTTTCCGCCTGTTTGGCAAATTTGCAGTTTTCGGAATTAAATTTAACAAACCTGCGACATACGTATGTTCCCGAGCAATTCGCCATTAACTGGGCCCATATGGCACAATGTTTTTCCGCATTTAAGAGTCTTAAGTGATTAAGCGGCAGCGGCGAACGAGCAAGCGGGACGGACAGATGTAGGGACATGCATCAAACATACTGTCATTAATATAAAAATGAAATTACCTTGTCCAACGCCAGTTGCCATTAAAAAGGCGAAAAGGAAAAGAAAGGCGGTCGGAAAACGAGGAAAATAAGAACGACAGCAGCAGCGAGGACCGCCACCCACATGGCTGCTGTTGTTGCGGCGCATCATCAAATTGAAAAATGTCAGCGATAGAGAGGGAAAATGGGAAATCAGAGAACAATGCGGCACAGGACAGGTAAAGGTAAAGCTAAAGGTAAACTGCCACGCCCCAGGGGCGTTCTGTTGTTGTTGCCCTCGTTACTCTGCTGTGGACGCGGCCCAGTTGCATTGACAATCGACAAATGAGGAAAGATAATGCAGGCATTAATCTTGCTACCAGCAATTTGTCAGCGCTGAGCGCTCCTCTCCATCTATTGCCGTCCCATGCTCCGAGATGCCAGTTGCAGCTCGAATTTCTCCAATTTGTGGAGACCCCAGGGGCGCATCTTGGAAGGATTTCTAAGGGGACTTAACTTCTCTCTAAAGTTGTATTGATCGTAACCAACTCAAAAAGCAATAGATTTTGCTTACAAATATAACCATATATAATTAAGATACCCCTTTCAGATACCGCTCCTGGTTACCAGAGACCCAGAGACTGTCCCTGTCGCTTCTAAACGTTGGCTTCATCAATTAATTTACAATTTGCCAGACATCCGTGTCCGCATTCGCAGTTCCAGTTCCCAGCTACGCTGTCTCGTCCTCGTCCATGTCCTCGTCCCTTTTCATCTCAGGTCGGTGTGGTGGTCAGCTTGGCATACTTTTTTCTATTCCTCTGCTGCCCCACTAATGGCCATGTCCTTGCATCCCTTGCATCCTGGCGCCCCCTTGGCCAGTCGCCCACTCCCATGCCGTAAATTGCATTGGTTGCCAACTTGTTGAAAGGCGGAGCGAACTTAAATGCTTTTCAATGTTTTTCCATGCAATGGGACCCACTTAAGGTCACAGATGGTGCACAGCAAGAAATATTGTAGTTTATTCCTAAAAAAAATATGAATTATATGGGAAATTCTAGATTTATATGTATCCTTATAATTTAATATAATAATTTTGTTTTAGTAGGTTCCTTGATCTCAACTGTTAGATCGTAAAATTTCTCCTTAAAAAGGTTTGTAATTTTTTCTCTCTGCTACAAAGACAGTGGCGCTGTGCACTCCCCTTTAATGGTCACAATTTAGCTTTTAATTAGATCGACAAATTTGTTTTCGAACCATTTTGCTCGCTCGTGCGGATGGCGTCGAAACCCCTTGGCGAGAGAGAGGTCCTTCGTCCATCGTCCTTCCACCCGGAATTAGAGTGCTTACGGTTTTTCATTTTAATTGTTTTTGTGCGGCGAAGACGACCGCCCAACCCCACCTCCTCTTTTTTCGCTGCCGTGTCTCGCTGATTTATTTATTTCTATTTGCTGTTATTTTGCTGTTGGCTCTTCGGTTTTTATTTTATTTTCCACCGAACCAAGCGAGCGCAATTGCGGTCGCTGAGCGTCTGCCCCCCTTTTCATTTTGCTCCTCGGAAAATTCGCGCCCTCTGCCACCGCCACCGCGCACTGTCTGCATGCCATGCTCTAGTTTTCTATTTTTGCTTTCCCGGCCGTAATGGCAACCTTAATCACGTAATATTTTGAGCGAGTGAGCGCCGAGGCGCGGGTGTCCGAATTTCCATCCTCCTCCTCCGCTTCAGACCCGATTGTGCCCATTCTCCTCGATTTTCCTCGTGCTCCTCCTACTGCTCTTGCTCCTTGCTGGCTGTTTGCTCATTCATCGCGGCTCTTGTTTTTGTATTCAGCAGTTCGCATTTCGCAATTGGCACAAATCTCGGCACTCGCCACGCTAATGGCCAAATGCTGTGGCGCTAATTGAAATTACATTTCTTAAAGTTAAATATTTAATTGAGAGAGCTGCCAAGCCGAGCGGACATCATCAGAAGTCCCAGGCTCGAAACTTGCTCGAGTGCAAACAACAGACTTGGGGGGGAAATTGGGGGAAAAAACAAGCAAAGCATTTAGGCATCATCACAAGGAGTTTTCGGTCTGCAGCCTGATTTAATATGAAAAGCCTTTAAAAGTTTTATTCAATGCGTTTCCTTTCAACTGAAATCGTAATAGAATTTGATGGCTGGCATTCCTTGACCCAATTTCCCTAAGCCTTTGTTACATTTTTAATTGTATTACAGTCAAGAGAGAGAATTAAAATGGCCTTCAGGGATTACTTAATAACGCATAATGAAATAAAATAAGCTCTTTTAAAAATGTCACTAAAACGTATGCATATAAAAAGCCGCTTTTCCATTAAAAGAATGCTTACTAAATGGTTGACCTAATTAAGACTCTTTGCTCAAAAAGCATTTTGATGTTTACAATGCTTTAATGTTTCACTTAAATAGCATTTTGATGTTTGCAGAGGCCATGTGTAAGGCAAGCTTATCAACTATTTATGTCTTTGTCAAGGGAAATATCAAACAGTTAAGAGTATTTCCAGATTAAAGGTTATTCATGTGCGAAACTATTATTTTTGATATATAATTTAGCATTTGTTTGCTTTTAAAAAAACCATAGATTCTTATATTTAAAGAACTCAAACTGAAAGAGAGAGTTTGTGATGTGTAAAGCAAGACTTAAATTCAAAATCCCTTAAAAGTTGCTTTGGAATTCCCCTTCTCCGTCATCAGTTGCCTTTCTATTTAGGGCATCTCTGGGCCTCTTTAGTTCAGCCTTGTGGATCGACATTTCGGCGTCTTTCATGTCAACTCCCCGGTGGCAGCCTTCGGACCTTGCGACATGGCAATGTCTGGATGTGGCTCTGCCTCTGGCTTGTTGCATTTTCCCCCGGGAAAAGGCAGGGAAGCCCAAAAAAGAACGCCGATGCGGATGACGATGCTGTGGCATGCTTAGAATGCCCGACACGAAAGCGTCGCCAAATCCTAATTGCATTTGTCTGATTGCACTCGTTGCAGCTGCAACTTCTCCGATATCTGCAATGCTGCAGTTCGAGAGAGGCCTATCCGCTGTGGACTGAAGACGGGAAGCTGAAAGCTGGAGCTGATGATGATGATGATGCTTTTGCTGCTGATTCATTAAATTGGTACCCTGCTCCCCTTTCGGCCTTATGACAGGAACATGTAAATGCCATTTACTGTTTCCATTTCGAATTCGGTTTCTGTAGCTGCCCCGCCATTGTCTTGTCATCGTCATTGTCATCCCCGGATCGGATGGGATTGGGGGCATCGGAGGAGTAAGGGCAGTGTCCGTCTTTTGGCTCAATTGAAATTCCATTTAATGTAATTTGAGTGCCATCATTCATGGGCTCCGATAGCAGCGAAAAGAGAAGGAGGGTGATTTTTGGTTAGTTTGAGATTACGTTTAACACGATTTCACGGCTGTCAGGGAACAGCGGCCAGGATTGATGGATGCCTGAGAATATCTTGGGCTGTTCCAGGAACCCACTAACAGAAACATCTCTTTTCTGGCCTCTTTTTTTCCCCCGATTGAGCCATCAGTGGGAGTGCGGCCGAAACGTCAAACAAACAAACAAACATGCATCTCCAACTCAGACATTTCCTGCGCCGCTGCCATGGAGTTTATTTAAAGGCCTGACCCAAATGTGCCAGACTGCAGTCCAGTTGCATAGATACAAACACACATGAGTGTGTGTTGGATAGATTCAGATGCAGATACTTTGGCAGCTGACTCACGCGCCTAGCATTTCGACACGTCCGCCGGCTATGCGTAAACAATGGCCCAAAACACTGGCCACTGGTCTAGGGATATCCAGGGAAGTGCAGCGGTAAATGCGAAAACACATGGCCGCCCAGCAGGTAGCCGCAGGTTAGGAAAGTTTTCCCGTTTCTCAGTTTCGGTTTCCCCCAATTTCGATATTTCCCAGTCCAACGGAGTGTGGGCCACACATCTTGGTTATTTCCTGCAGCCAATTTCAGGCTTCATTAGAAATTTCCACAGTCCCGCAGAAAATATAATTTATGCATGCTTCTGACACAATACACAAAGGGTTCAAGGCAACCGCAGCCACAACCAGCTAAAGAAATAGCAAACCGTCAGGTTTATTTCCGTCATTCCGAATGGGGACATACCCAGCAGTCCTGTGACTCGAATTTCTAACCTTTTACTTTAAGATTTTAGCAGAAAATCAAACTTAATTGGAAGTGATTTTCAGGTGAAGGTTTGAAATAATAAATACATCAATTTAGGCCTGCAGCAAGAGTTGAAATTAAATTCACAGAAAGAAATTTTTTTTGCATTTTACAAAAGGGCAAAATGAAATCCTATTAATAAAAATGACTTGTTAAATTATATTGTATTAAATAACTAAACAACACTAGAAACAAGATGCCTGAACTTTTCGTTTTCAAACAGAAAAAGGTTCAAAAGTCAATGGACAATTAACTCTGGATACTGTACACCTTATCTACACGCATTTCCCACAATATACCCTAGTTAAGCTCAAAATTACTGGGTGCCATTGGCGGCGATGACAGCGTTGACGATGAGGACACTAATTAAAAATGTTGGCCAACCCTTCAAATGGCTCATGCGGCGACTGACAAGCACAGAACTCTGGTCAAAGCCAGGAGCTAGGACTGGGACTGAAAGTGGAACTGGAGCTGCGGCTGTGGCTGAAATTGAAAAGCTGGCTAAGCTCACGGCCGCAGTCAGCAGAAATCCGCTAAATTCCCAAACAACCCGTCGCAGGAAAACAAACAAGAAGGAAGGGCCAGGGTCAGAGGGGGGATATAATGAAGGGCAGGAGGCACGGCAGGACACCTTTCGACCTTGCCGACCCGCGGCCCATTGATGATGTTGTTAATGGAAAAAATCTCAACACCCTTTCTCGCAGAAAAACAGAGACAGAAAGCGAGAGAGAGTCAAACAATGGCGCGTAATTTTACGAAATTTACATTCCTTAATTAATCTTGTTTGCGCTGCGGCAGTTGGCAGTTGTCTGCCAGCCAGCTATATGCACACCACCACCACCAACACCCCTGTGCACCCAGCATCCCCCGTTGGCGGTGTGTGTGTGTGCCTGGGTTTTTGGGGTTTTATCCGCTCGTGGATGTGCCTCTGGGGGCAACTAACACCAGGCCACCGCGCTAATGACATTCAAGGCACACAAGGCGATGCCAGCCGAGGTGGAGCACATCCTGGCCCTGCCTTATTAACCCATATATATACACACAGGGGCCAGGATATCCCGCTGCCTAATGAACCCTTCTTGGCCCGCAGGTTCAGCTACAGGTTCAGGTTCAGCTTCAGCTTGAGTTTGAGCTGTAAAGTCAGTTTCAGTTCCGCGCTCGCTTTAATCAGCAATTTGCGTACGCAGGCAGCGCGGGACATGTGACATTTATTGAAATTCTAGTTTGCCGGGGAGCTGAGGAGCTGGGAAGCAGGAGATCCGGATCCCCGCCGTCAGCTGAGAGCAATTTAAACTCAATTTCCAGTCTGAGACAGTAAATTGCTGCAAGAAGATGAGCCGCCAGATGAGCTTGTGCGAGCAGCCAGCGAGTGATGATTAAATTGGATACGGGATCCAAGTCCCGAGCTGGGGGAGCTTGCTAAAAAGAACTATCTCAAAGAATTTGCTGAAAAAATACAAATTAAATTGAATCAAAGTCTTAGGAAACAGTGCCAATTATAGAACCTAGTGAGGCGTTGTATAGAATCGATGTATTATATTGGATATCAGCTGGAAGAGACTCTCTGTCAAATAAAAGTGTAATTTTACACATTCAGAGAAAATCTCACTGATTTCCCAACAAACTAATTGCTTAAACTGAAATTGTAATGGTTTTTGGACAAGTAAATTCATTGCTTTTCACCGTTTACGCAGAGCCTTTAAAGATCCGTGAAGCAAGAGGAATAATTGCCACGCTAAAAAAGTTAAAAAAAAAACTCACCTTGAGTGGCCATAAAAAAATCACAGAAATTACAGAAATGTCATGCGTGAGTGGGACCCGTTTAAATTGTATCTCAGACCGCAAAACCTGTCTCCGGAGTAATCTGCGAATCTATCACAAGCTCGTGCGTGAGTGGGACTTTCACCTGGGCTCCGAATCTCCACTCAACCACAACTGCCACAACTGCAATTGGCAATTTCTCACTCGTTTTTACCCATTTTGCTGCTGTCACAACTCGCAAGTGTCCAGCTCAAATCCAAATCCAACTCTGAGTCCAAAGCCAGAGTTGGAGCTGGAGCCAAGCCCCTCAAGGCGATTGTCGTTGCTGGAGAGGTGTTGCCTCAGCTGTCCAGGAAATCCACAAACACACAAACACACATGCCAGACCATGACACTGAGATACCATGTTACATGGATGCTGTCCAGGCAGTGCCGTAAGCCAGGTCCGGCATTAGCGGCAGATAAATGATCGGCACGCCGGCAGCGCCCACGCAGCGGATTAGAAAAGTCCCTGCCTGGTTGGCCGGCGGCCTCTGTTGCTCCACATATGTATGAATCTCCGCCTGCGTGGACCGACATTCATTAGCCGGGAGCTGAGAGCTGGCTGCCGCAGAATGCGCGGCTTTGTGGCAAACTTTTTCCCATTGCTCCTCGTTATGAATATGCAACATTTATATAAATTGTCACGTTTATTGCAGTCAGACTCTCACGCTCTTTCTGCTTTTCTCTTTCCGCTTTGTTGTGTGTGGCTGCATCTGTCATTCTACCAAAATCTGAAAAGCGGAAAAATGTTGTTACAACAAAGCTGTATTGCAATACCCTTACTACCTTTTAAATTTGAAAATTTAAAAATGAAAGAAGGAAAGGATATTAAGCAATGAAAGTCTTGTAAATATTTTGCCAAAGTATCTAAAGATTTTTCCTTTAAACTTTTATAAGTTATATAAATTAAAATAAATTATTACAGTATTTTTTAGCTACCTTTAAACAGGTTTAACCTTAAGAATTCCCTCTTAAAGAGTGTATTTAAAGGCTTACTAACTTACAATCTCACCCTGGACACAGCCTGGTCTGCTGATGGTGGAACGCGCTTTTGTTGAACGTTGATTGCAATCATAATTTATAAATGTTGCCGACAGTTTGGCGGGTGCCACGATGTTGCTGTTGCAGTTGCTGCCGCCCATATTTCGCCATCAATAAATAAATATTATTTGTCTGTCTGTCTGACTGGTCAGCCCTGAAAAGCGTACCAACGATGATGGTTTGAGGAGCGCCAGCAGTCGCAGTCAAAGCCAAAGCCATTAGCAAGTGATTTGGTGACTTTCCAATCTAATTGAATGTTGCCTCTGCTGGGGCAAAGAAGAGAAAAAAAGTATAGATGGTAGTCGAAGCTTTAAGGAGCACTTTAAACTGCCAGGCAAACGAAGTGGTAGTGAATTGTTTTAGTTGCCGGCAGGTTTTTTGTTGTTTTTCATTCACTCTTTTGGCTTGCTTTAATCGCTGCCAGCTCAGTCTAGTTACAAACTGTTTGCCCATCGGGATCCCAGTCCAGAGCTTCCAGTTTCAAACCCGCTACCGTTCCCATTCGCGGGCTGGTCAAGTGTTGTGGTTGCCATTTGTTTGTGCCAGAAAGCCGCATCAGCAGTGGTTCTCGGGCTCCGTCTCTCCGTCTCTCCAGTGATTTACCATTGGGCGAGGGCTTGTGGGGGGCCGACGCGGCGTATGAGTGATGCGCCATGCATATTCATACACATTGAGATTCATTGTATTTGCGCTGCATTTCCGCAGTATTTTGTATTTTATCTGCTTTGTTCATGTTCGCTCTACTTACGACTTTTCTGCAATTTCTCTTTCGCTTTTAACGGCCCCAAAGAGAGAGGGGGTGGGGCGAGATAGGGGCGAAAAATTGGAGTGTGTGGCTGTCATATTGCTCGCCTCAGCTGGGGCTTTAAGCAGATTTATTTTCAATTAAACAAGCTCATAACTTGGCCGACAACTTGGCAAAAGTTGGCAGAGGCCGTTAGGCTGCGCAGTGTCCTGCGCGTCCTGTTGTGTGTGTGTCTGTGTGTGTTTGTCCTGGCTCTTGGTTCTGGCTTAATTTACGCCGCAAATTCAATTTATTTGAGATACACCTAATCCACAAAAGCAAACTTGATTTATCAACATAAATATTTTGCATACAATGTGCGAGCATCGTCTCCCTTTTTCTCCAGAGACTGCACTTGGTTTCGGTTTTGGTTTTTGTTTTTGATCCTTTTGTTGTTATTTTGTGCGAGTGTGTGTACTGAACGAAATTCGATTTTAATGCACTTGAATGGATTTGAGCAGCGCTTAGTTGACTTGATTACGAGCCTTTAGCTCCGGCTTCGGGTTTGGTCTCGGTTTCGGTCCACAGAATTTCATTTGCTTTATGGATTTTCCAATTCAGAATTCTGGATGGCCGAGACAATATTTTTGCCTCGTCTCTGGCAAATCAAACACTTCAACGAAACGAGACGAAATTCTTCAGACTTTTGTGAGAAAATTGTTTGTCAAGCTGCCAGCGCCAAGCCAACAATGCCACGAAAGCCACTTGGCCATATCTGGCTAGTACTATTTGTCATAACGCATATAATTTCAAGAGCTCCTCTCGAGTGGGACAGAGTGGAGTAGCAAAGAGCATACATACATATGCAGATGCGGATGCTGATGCGGACTAAAATGCTAAATACATGCCAGGCAAATGCTGATGATAATGCAAATGAAATTATTTTTACAACATTTACTCTCGGCCAGCCATGTTTCACCCAGCTGGAAGCTCAGGCCAGCTGCAGTATAAATCATCATTTGCTGCTGCTGCTTCGCTCCTCATTTAGTTGTTTTGGTCCCTGAGAGGACGCACACACACACACACGCATGTAATGTGCCAGGACATGGCATTAATGTCCTGCTTCTTTAGGGGGTAGGGATACTAAAAAGAGTGGGAGCAGAGAAGCGTATACCTTAAAAAAGCTTTATGAGTGGGATGAATGATGTTTTTTAAGAGGTTCTGGATTTATGAGAAGCGGTGAGAGATGCCCTCAATTTTTTGAAAAGCGCAGAGAAGGGCTTTAAAGTAAAATGATATACAAATTACACTTCTTTGCTTCAAAATGAAGCCAAAAATTGCTACATTTTCGAATCAGGATGTCTTGTTCAGTCTAATATACTCCATAAGAAACACGGTATCAAGTTACCCCAGCGAGCGACCTGTGGGATCTCTGAACACTGGCAAACAAAACTAATAATGTACCCCCAGGACGAAGGCCAAAGCTTCCCCGTAATACCATTTCGGACTTGTCCATCTCCACTGCTCGCTCATAAGTCATGCTGCAGAGCAAAAACAAATGCTCTGTCAATTGTCGGCCAGCCGCAAATGCTATAAAGCTGACAAATGTCGAACTGCCGCACAGATAGCTATATTCGAATGGGCACAAAGGGGGACACAAACAACACGGATCGCAGGTACTCATAAAACTGTCCAAATGTCAATATTCCCGGACCCACGGAGCTGTGCAAAAAAATACTTTTTGGGCCCCGCGTTCGCTTTGATTTGGTTCGCTGACTGACTGCCTGGCTGATGGGGCTGAAAGGGAATCAAAAGTAGGGGTAGGAGGAGCAGGAGCAGGAGCAGGACTTATTTGTTGCTGTCTGGAAAACACCTTGGCCAAGCAATTTCAATTTTCCCCACAGCCGACAACAAGAAAATGAACATGTCAACGGCACACGTCGGATATGGACTTGGATTTGGCTTTGGCTTTGGTTCTGGTAAAGGGAGTGCACTGGGAGGAAATTAGTATTTAAAATAAATGTACTCCATAAAAAAATAATACAAACATTACACAAAATTCATTTTTCAGTAAGTATTCAGAATTTCGTACTAATGAAGACCCTGGCAAAGTCAAAAACAGCAGTATAAACCAATCTACTGCCTTTGATATCACTACTAAACTTTTATTTATATGAAGGAGTAAACATATAAATATTTTAAAAATATTTTAGAAATATTTAAAAATATTTTCTATAAGATATTTTTAATTAATAGCTAGTTAAGAATGTTTTTAACGTCTCAATTTTTTCTCTCCCTGCACATTTTTGTGGCTCGGTTAACCTGTCGGCTCTGCTCGGCTGCTTCGATTCGCTGCGCCTCGATTCGATCCGATTCGATTCGGCTTTCGACGTTTTTTTTTTGGCAACTTTGTAAATATTACAAAATTTAGGTGTCTCGCTTGGTGAGTGCGCCAATGAAATATTTATGCACACACACACGGGCCGCGGCGAATCTGTGTGCGAGTGTCTCTGTTTGTATTTGTTTTTGCACGAGCCTCGCCTCCCCCTTTTTGTGCAAATACAAACCGTCCAACCATAGTCACAGTCGAAGGGGGTTCCTGGGCGACAGGAGGGGCGATGGACGAGCGGGCTGACTGACTGGGCCTGCCAGTTGTCTGATAAACAGACAATTTGCCAAAGTGGATACGTGCACGGCGCGTATAATTTTGGGGCACACCTGAGCCCCCGTTTCGGGGTCCGGCTCCCTAGCCTCGCCAGCTTTTGCCCTAGACCCCGAGAGGAGCAACAGGAGCAATACAGCTTCACTCCTCTCTCTGTGGCAGTATTTTGCGGTTGTGGACTTTAGCTTGATGAGTGTATCTCTGTGTGTGCGGGACTGAGTGTGTGCTTAGTTGGTTAGTTTGGCTGATGAAGCGACATTGACAGGCCAAGTGACTTTCATTCTAAGCGGCTTTAAAAGTGCCCGAAAGAAGGTTCAGTTTAAATGGAGTTGAAACCAGATGTTCTAAGAAATTATTAATGCCCAACTAAGTCTGTAATTACTACTCTTAGCTAAGAGTTTTTGGCTAAATAAATTTTGTATTTTAATTTAAGTTTAGTTTTGGTTTTCCAACTAATTATTGAGAGCTCTAAATGTTGGAATTCCAGGCCAAACTTTTAACATTTCCATATGCTTAAAAAGTTTCAAAAAAAAACTAGTAAATTATTTCTGATTTGAGTTTGTAAATACAACGTTGTTTAAAAGGCATTAAAAACTTTTTTCCTGTTCCCTAAACTTGGTAATGAATAGTTATTTGAAATCCCTAGAGCTGAGTCACACTGCCTGCCATTTCAATTTCAAGTTTGAAATTTGAAAATTCGCTTCCTCTGCCTTCCGCCCACACACAAACACACACACAGCCGCTGGCCATATAGAAGAATCTCCGGCGTAACTTTTACGATTTTAATCGCGCAAATTTATGGCATTTTTCCTGCACGATTTCCCCGCGGAGCCACCTACATGCATATACATATATTTGGAAATAAATAAATGATGAAAACAAACACCCAAAACGCACACAAAGCAACAGCGCCTATAAAACTAAACTTTGGCCGGCCAGATATATGTACGTGTATATATCTGAATCTGCATGTTCCGATGGAATATTCAGGCAAAGTCAGCGCCACCGCCAATTCGGATTTCGGATTCGGGTTGCCGCTCATAATTTTTGCAGTTGCAGCATAATAAATTTAGAGCCCAGTCCGGCCAATTGGGCATTTTGCGCCCCTGAGTTATGGCCCGGGCAAATCGAAGCGTAGTTGATTGATGGCTAACTGGGCATGTTTTTCTTTCTCGATTTTTTCCAGGTTAACGCCGGCAGCTTGTCCGAGCAGGCTGGCCTGCAGCCCGGCGATGCCGTGATCAAGATCAATGACGTGGATGTCTTCAATCTAAGGCACAAGGACGCCCAGGATATTGTGGTGCGCTCCGGCAACAATTTTGTCATCACAGTGCAGCGGTAAGTTGAAGGAGATAACTTTTTTTAAAGCGGGAAAAAAGGAAACTATTTTTCTATATTTTCTAATGCTTCTTTTTTTGTCACTCCTTTAGCGGTGGTTCCACCTGGCGGCCGCATGTGACGCCCACGGGCAATGTGCCGCAGCCCAACTCGCCGTATCTGCAGACGGTGACGAAGACCTCTCTGGCTCACCAACAACAAGACAGCCAGCACATCGGCTGTGGCTACAACAACGCGGCCCGTCCCTTCGTAAGTGTACTAATTTGCAATCACGCAAAGTATAACCCCATCCCCCACTCATACCAAGTAACACCATGCCATCATGCCATCCCCTGGCCACATCATTTATAAAATTCATAAACTGGCAACCCGAAGTTGCGAATGCGGAAAGTTTTAGTGGCCCAGCTGATGCTGACGTCCTGATGATGACCAATGATGTTGATAGTTAGTTCTAGACCGCTATCCCAGCCCCCCGCACTCTGCGTTTATTTTGTTGTCTGTCTGTGGCTTTTCATATTCATTCATTTCATTTTCGGTTGGGTTAGGAGGGAAGAATTAGGGCCCAGAAACCCCAAACACCGAACCCTCTGTATGAGTTGACAACATTTGCATTTATACGATGTCTGTCTGCCTGACGCTCGGTTTGTTTGTGCGTAGTTTTGAAAAGTGTCAGAATGAGTAATGAATATGAGTGCTAGGATTATTTGCCTGGCAAGAATTAATGTGCAAAAGGTCCCTGCACACCCACACACACAGTCATCTGTGCCAGGCCATGCTATGCCATGCATAGTAATGCTCAATGTTTCTCTATGTGGAGGGTATACATGTGTGTGATATGCATACATTTACGTATATTTTATTGTTATGAATTTGTATAATAATAGCTTCAGCCAATGACAACAGCAACAACAGACATTAAATTGATTTGGGATCATTTTATGTGCCAAGTTTCAGGAACAACATTATGGGAGTCATAGGAAAGGCAACGGCAGCAGCTTAATGTGATTTAAGGCCCTGTGAATGGCAATAGTTCTGTTGAAACTGTATTGAGATATTGGTAAACACCTCCGGCTTTGGTATATACAATTTGATATGCGAATAGCAAACGAACAGGCAGCCAAAATTATATTTGGAATTAACCAAGAGGCTCTATTTAAATCAATATTGGCTGAATGTAAATGAGAGTAGTTATAATGATGATTGAAGGCAGCTTAAAACCATAAATAACATCTTAATGTAAATTTGTATTGAAAGAACGGAAGCGGAAATACCAGAATATTCTGACAGCTGAACTGCTAACTTGTTTCGTTTTAAGGTTTATTTTAATATCGATAACAAAGAGTAGGGTTGATTTTTACTCCTTTTATCTAAATTAAAGTTAAAATCCAAGTTAAATTCTACGTTTAAATCAAGATTTTTATCCCTCTGGCAAAAGATCATTCGAATTAAATTATAAATGAACACCAAGGTTCAATTTCAATCAGATCAACTTTGTGGAAAGTGCAAAGGAATACCCAGCAATTGAGAACAATAATTCCCAATTACGATAAGTGCGTGGGTGGGACTTTCGTTCGTTTTCTCCATTCATTTTACGAGAAACTTCGCTCATTTCACACACACTTTTTTCAGCCCCGGCAGAAGTTCCCATGTAATTCCCTCCCCCTTCTCCTTCTTTTCCAGACCAATGGCGGCGATGGCGGCGTGAAGAGCATTGTCAATAAACAATACAACACCCCGGTTGGCATTTACAGCGATGAATCTATTGCGGAAACACTCTCGGCTCAGGCGGAGGTTTTGGCTGGCGGTGTGCTCGGGTAAGTTTTCTGCTAGAAGAAAAATTTTCTAGGAAAGGGGAAGGGGAAGAAAAGGCAACAAACAACAGTCTGGGCCGCAGCCGTGACAGTGCAAAATATCTGGGAAAAGTTTTACTTAAAAATTTTCCCTTTTCCGACTTTGCTTTGCTCGAAAGAACAAAAAAAAAAGAGAAAAAAGAAAGTAAGAAAAAGCAGAACGCAAAAACAACCGCAGGCCGGTCCAAGCGGTGAGTGCAATTTGGCAAATGATAGCCAAGGCTGTGGGTTCTGTGGAAGTCGCGGGGCCAAGTGCTTGGTGTTCGGTGCCAGTTGTCGACTTTGGCCTGGGAAAAACGCACGCGTGGGACCGTGGCGCGCGCCTTTAGCGCTTAATTTCTTTGGGGGATTTCTGGCCAACGCGGCGGATGCGTAACAATCTTGTTCTCGCCACTCACTCACTTAGTGCAGCATACTTTCGGGCCGAGTCCGAACAGTGAGTGTTCCGCGCGCAAAAGTGTGCTACAAACCATCATTTAATTTTAGTGGGGTCGGTCCCTTAGATTTCTGCCAAATTGTGGATATTTACTTTAAATCAAAAAGGGGGTCTTGGTTATCCGATATTATTAAAGAATTCTGGGACTTAAAGGGAATAAAATTTAACTGTCAGAAATTATAGAACTGTATCCCTTTTAAATTATAAGAAATTTAATAGATGGTAATGAGGAGCATATAAATAATTGTAAAATATATCTTATCTCTTCTCTTTCAGCGTCAACTTCAAGAAAAACGAGAAGGAATACCAGGGCGATCGCTCCGAAGTCCTGAAGTTCCTGCGCGAGGAGGAGACCGGCCAGTCCACTCCAGGTAAAGACGAAGCCAACTACGAGCTGGCCCGCCTGCTGCTTCTCCTGAACGGCGGTGTCAATCCGTTTGTGAGCGATGGCCTGGGCGATTAGAACAGAAGGGGGGAGGAGGGTAGCTATTATGGGCAGTCTGCCAAGTTTTAGCCAATCTTTATTTTTAAAAATGCCCAGCAGGGACCTTGAAATTTACGCTGTGTAATGTGTTACTAAATTGTTTTTGTTTCTTTATATGTCGTTTAACCCCATTAGACCAGCAAAAGGAGATGGACTTTCGTTTTCTCTATGTGAAGACAAAGTTCTAGTCGCCACACACAGTCGAAAGTCTACCTACCACCCAGTCATGTCTATAAAAATATCTATATATATATATTAACCAAACAGTTTCAAAGTCACCTGCACGGACCATAAAGAGTCGTAGATATTAAAGTATTATTTTGAGTCATGTGGAGAAGTTTATAGAGCTAGAAAGTTTGATAGTAGATGGACAGAAGGGGGTCATATATACACATCTTAGTAGTAGTAGTTTTGAGTTGTTTTATATTTGTATTATTTTTATTAGATTTGTTCTGGAGGTATTTTTAGAAATGTTTTACCTTCAAAATAAGCTTTGTTAGAGTGTCATTTCTATCCCTCATTGACTGCTAAAGTTTACCCTAAAGACACAACCATTTCTGTCTATCTCTCTGTTTAACTCCTGTTTGTATTTAAACTATTTTTCATAAAACACTGCGTGCCACATCACAACACTATACTACACATGCACAGCATTCGGCAACTACGAGCATGATGCACCACAACAACAATATCAGGCACCACAGCAACAACAACAACAACAGCAATACAATCAACAACACTATCACCAGCAACACCAACACCAGCAACAATCGAGCGCCACTCGCCATGTCAGCGCCCCCGTGAACACCCCCAAGCCCCCGAGCACCGGCGGACTTCCAACTGGCCAGAACATTTGCACCGAATGCGAGCGCCTCATTACGTAAGTGTCGTAAGAATTGGAATTAACTAACCTGTAAAATAATCTAGGGTATTCAATGGTCTTGTTAAAAGGGTTTTTTAATTGTAAATAATTACTTAAGGGTTTGTTTTTATGTTTAAAGATCAAAGGAACTGCATAAACTGATATTATTTGCTTGAGATTATGAATTGTTTGTAGATTTTAAATAACTTTTGGTATGTCAGAGCACTCTTTCTGTTAATTATTAATTAGAAATGTCCATAAATTACATAGAAGTTTTTTTTTTTTCCTAATCAAAAACCTTAACAATTCAGTTTGAAATGAATTTTTAAGCTCAAACACCAATAAATCCCTTAAATTGCAGTTCCTCTTTAAAAATATTAAACAATCTCTTAGCTAAACCGATTTACAAGCTCCATTGAATACCCGGTCATAAGTGTAAATCAGCATTTGTGTATGCACATTGACTAACAGCAAGAACAGCAGCAACAGCAGCAGCGGTGCTTCCTCATTAGTAACTAATTCCCAGCAATTAGTGGGGGGAGGGTGGCTTGAAGGTTTCAGTTTCCAGGAGCGCAGACTCTAGGCAGGTTTCCACTCATGAATTTACCAAAAAATAACTGACAGAGTTTTTCCAACCCACTGATAATCATTATGATGCTGATGACGATGTAGAACCACACAGTCCCGCCAACTTTTACTGGACACAGAGCCATGCCATTGGCGGCAACGAGCGACGCACTCCGCTGCACCATCAGCCGGATGAGCGGATTGGGGTGCCGCTGCAATCGAACACGCTGGCGCCGGCAGCTCCGCACAGGCCCAGTCTGCCTGTGGCCCCCAAGGATAAAGAGGAGCAGCCCAGACAGGATCAGGAGCAGCCCGATCCGCGCATCATTGTGCTGCCCATCTGTCCCGGCCTCCAGGGTCCCGAGTACAAGGCCGAAATGGAGGCGGCGGCGGCGGCTCTGGCCAGCGACCAGGATGGCCGGCCACGTCCGCTCTCCGCCAGCGGACATCCGGCCTGTCAGTTGTGCGGCGTGGGCATTGTGTAAGGATTTGTTGTGTGCGTGTGCGTGTGTGTGTGTGAGCCCGCCGTTCAATGATAATTCATTCCCACCCCCCCACACCGCGTGTGTCTGCTGCATTTTAATTCGCTTTTATTCCGAAGTCAATTGTCTGCCATTCCAACGCACTCCCTCCCGCAGCACCTGAGCTGGGCCACAACTCATACAGCTCTCCTGATCCAGACCAATGGGAACCATCATTTGTATTAATTTGTATGCCAATTTAATTGGCTCGCCATCGGGGCTTAATTCGATAATGCATTATAGCTTTTTACATATTTCTCGCATTACCTCCCGACATGGATTCACTAACAGAGATACGCTCGAGGACTGTTTCGCTGTGTGTACACACAAATGCACCGAGAGAGCTACTGTAAATCAGTAGTAATCAATCATTGATTGAGTGTTTTGCTCGGAAAGCTCTTCAGGGAAAGTTGGAATACATTAAAATATAAATATTTTCTAAGAAAAATCCTTTCCATTTCCCTGAAGAGCTTCTCGAATTATTCTCTTTTAATCCCTATAACCTTTCTAATAACTCCCTTCCTCCGTTCACCCTTTCCAGTGGCGTTTTCGTCCGCATCAAGGACAAGAACCTGCACGTGGAGTGCTTCAAGTGCGCCACCTGCGGTACCTCGCTGAAGAACCAGGGCTACTACAACTTCAACAACAAGCTGTACTGCGACATCCATGCCAAACAGGCGGCCATCAACAATCCGCCCGCCGGCACCGAGGGCTATGTCCCCGTACCCATCAAGCCGTAAGTGATCGGAGAGTAATTCCTCATGTTTTCTATGATTTTCTTTTTATTTTGTTTTTGGGTGTCGCTTGCACGGCCAATTGGTCAACGAAGGGGAGGGTGGGGCGAGAGGAGAAGGGCACACGTGAAAATGAAATATAAATAAATTCAGAGCATTCGCTATATGCCAAAAATATATATATTCGTCTGACATGATGGCGACGAAAAATCGTCCATGCTCAAACCGGGTATTTACATACGTGCCAGAGCGCCAATTTGTAATGCTCTTTGAGAGGGTTCTATAGGTTAAGGGTATAGCTGGAAATTAAATTGATTTTATAAAGATTAATCGATTCTTTTTTTTTTAATTTTGCGAAACATTGATAAACATTATTAGAATTGATTTAATTGAAACAGGAATGTAAGCTCATGGAAAAATACAAAATAAAAAGTCAAATATTTGTAATTTATTATTTTTAATTATAATTAGTGATTTTTAAATCCAGAATTTTCGGAATTTGTCATTTTTGAGTCCAAACGATAAAAAAAACCAATATAAACCGATAAATCTTATAAATGTCATATTTCCGATGTCATATAAAATGTTTAGAACAGCAAAAAGCTCATATTTAAAAACAAATATCGATAACTAAAATATAAATTCATTTTAAATATTTCCGATATCCAGTTTTATCGATTATAGTCTATTGACTTTTTGAATATTTTTTAGAAAAAATCGATTCATTTCCAGCTTTTCTTTAGAAAGTTTTCTGTTCATTTTTGTAATTTTATAAAATACGATTTTATTACGAAATAATTACGATTTTATATCGCACAATCAAAGTCCTTTAAATGTATGGCGTTACTCATCTTGTAGATTATATATTCTTTGACAAATGTTATAAAATGTTTCAACTTTAAATCCTCTTCTTTAGGGTATCCCTTTAATAGGCAACTCCCTGTCCAACTGTATCCCTTTTGCCTTTTGTGCTGTTTTGCATTGGTTTGTCCACTCTTCTCCTGAAATATTTCGAAATGAAAGAGGCGACATTGATTGCTCTGCTGACGTGTCATCGGCTGTGCCGCAAATTTTTAATAAATGAATTGGCAACATATGTGTGTGAGCCACGAACTGGGAATGCACTTTCCCATATAGATCGATGTAATGTGTGAGGAACAAACCGCCTAGAGGGGGGCGGGTGTCAAAAATATCCGGCCAGTGACAGTTGGCAATTTGCATTTGGCATTTGGAATTTGTTTGTTGGGGTTTCTGTGCGCTCTGTTTGCCAATTTTAAAACGATGTCAAATTAAAGGCTCTCCTCAGGGGGGCAATTAGGTGACTGGCGACAGGCAATTACTGATCAGATTTCTATATATATTCTATACTTATGTACTCACATGTGTGTTTTCATCCACAGCAACACCAAGCTGAGCGCCAACACCATCTCGTCGGCCTTGAACTCGCACGGCTATGGCGGCGGCTCCAATGGCTACTCCAATGGCAACTCCACCCCAGCCCCGGCACCGGTAAGTGAAGATTGCTTTTCTTCTTCTCCTCCTGTTAACTGTTTCCCTGCCGTGGCTAAAACAATGTCAGACACTCACCGAAAACACAGATATATATATGAATATAGACAGACACTCCCTCAAAAGTGGCCAGAAAACCGAAGGCTGGGGATTCCCCTTGCCAGCATCTTGAACCCTGCTCTCTCACCTGCTGACGCTCTGCTTTGCCGTCTGGCTACATTCAATTTTATCATATTGCCAGCAAAAATGTTTGAATAAACTCAGCACATTTCGCCCGGCAGCTACCGAGAGCATCTCCTCCGACATATGCTAAAATGTTAAAAATCATCTCTGGAACAAGACGAGCGAGAGTCGAAGAGAAATGCAATATAATGCAAAAAGTTTTGCCAACGCAAAAGAAGTTCAAACATCTCTGGCAAATTTTTATCAAGAAACGCTTCTTGTTTACTGTTTTCCTTTTTTTTTTTTCTTTTCTTTGGCCACAAAGCGATCAAATGAAAATGGAAAAGTTTTAGGCAAGCACAGAGGAAAATCCGTCTGGGATATATGTGGAAAATATTAAAAACATATACAACACGTATCTATTTTATTAACATTATTTGTTGTAAATGATTTTCCTAGGTGTTGCCTATTTTGTATGCCTTTGCCTGTGTTTCTATATTTTCTGTCTGTGTTTTTTGTGTGTGTCTTTGTTTATATTTTTTGCATGGAATTATTATTTATTTATTTAAGTTTTTGTTGGTTTAATCTACGGCTGATTGGTTAAGCAACAGATCAATGGGACTGGGGTTTCATTGAGGACCGAAGTCAAACCTCTAGTGCTTCCCCCTTGGCACGGGTTTATTCAAATCAAACCGATCGACACGGCCAGATTGATTGCAGTGAGGTGTATAAATAGTGTTTGATTTATATATAAAATATATATAATAGTATATTTTACTATTTTGTCTAGTTTTTTGTAGTGTTTCTGCCGCGGCCAGCGCATTTCGCGAAAATGTGCAATGGCTGCTGAAAGCTAAATATATATGCCAAGCGCTGCTTTTTACTCATTCCGCTGTTTGTTCTTACTATTTTTTTTCGTTTTTTTTGTTTTCATTTTAAAGTCTATAAAAAACATACAGCTGCAGCGGTTTGTCAGCTTTTTGGCCGCCGTGGCCTCAGTTTCGTTGCGCCCTGTGCCCAGTGCGCATCTCTCGTTCCCAAAATCTCGTCCGTGTCCGCGAAGTGTCCGGTGACTGTGTCCGCAGGCGAGCGGACAGCAGGACAGGACAGTGTCCAGCTGGGAAAACTCAAATTAGTTAAACGACAAATATCGACGACCAGCGAATCAAGTGAAAAACGACTCATTTTTCAGTGATCTTTCAAGCAACTCTTTGAGTTTCCGAGAGTTCTCTCTGGGAAAAGGTTGCATAACCCAGTGCGAGTGCATTAACTCAGTGGGGGGGTTTCTTTAGCCCGCCCATTGACCTTGACCTATTAGCCATTTTTAGCACACCCAACACACATTCTCACACACTCGCACACTCGGTAATATACTCACACAGGGGCTTACTTCATCAGCCGTAGGTTGCGTGCCACTTGCATTCCGCCTGCATTTTAATTAACTGCCTTTGTTTTAACCCCCCCTTGCGTGCCTGCCTGCCTTTACCCGCGCCCGCATTAACCCCATTCAGCCTGAGCCCGAGAGCAGTCAGGAGCTGCCTCTGCCACCGCCGCCCTCGCCCACCCAGCTGCTGCAGTACGAGGCGGAGGAGCTGCTGCAGCAGCCACCTGCCCCGGAGCAACAGCTGCCCTCCGCCCAGCTTCAGCATCAGCAGCAGCAGCAGCCGGAGCAGCACACGCGCACGCACAGCAGCCTGTCGTCCATTTCGAGTGGCTCCTCCTCCTCGGGAGTGGGCGGCAGTGGGAGCGGTAGTGGTGTGGGACAGAGCCAGCAAAGCTACTGCTCCACGCTCTCCCTGGATCGCTTTGGCTCGCCCCAGCACTCCCGCCAGACATCCGCCTCCTCCACATCACTGGAGGTGGTTGCTGCTCCGACTACCGCTGCTGCTGTGGCTCCTGGACAGGGTGATAATTACACAATGCCACCATCGCCGCCGCCACCGCCTCCTCCGGCGAATGCCGTGACGAATTACAGGCTGCAGGCAACGCAGCAGCAGCAGTTGCAGAACGAGAACGATATGAATACGCAGAACAAGGGCCACAACGCGTACAACCAGCTGCTGAAGGAGTACTCCAACAAGCTGCAGCATCAGCAGCAGCAACCCAACAAACAGCACACCCAACAGCACACAACAAACACACCGCCCACACTGAGACACAACAACAACACGGCCAAGCCATTTGCAGCGTCACAGCAGCACCAACAGCAGCCGCTTGTGGCAGCGCTAACGGCGACACTTGCTAATCAATTGAAATTTAACCCACATCAGGTTGCAAGCCCCCAAGCAACAGTAACAGCAACAGCAGCAGCAGCAACACCTGCCCCAGTAGCAGCACCCTTAACTGCAACAGATAGCTCAGCAGCAGCAGCAGCAGTAGCAACAACATTAGCAACTTCAGACATTATGTCGGCCAACGTGGCGGATGAGCCGTCTTCTATTTATGGCCAAATCAACACGAACCCAGCTCCCTCGGCTCCTGGCGGTGGCGATCAGCCTTTTGAGTATGTGACGCTCACCGGCAATGTCATACGCAGCGTCCAGGCGCCAGGAAAGGGAGCAGCTCCGGGCTACAAGGTAAAACACATCACACCTGTCCTGTTACACCTGACCTGCTAAGGTAAAGGACAGTGAGCGAGGGGAGGAAAAATGGAAGATAAATAGGGAAAATTATATTAAAAGGAGTAACCCTTTCAAAAAAAAATATAACAAAAATATGGAAGATATATTAAAAGGGTTTATAACTCTTCATTCTTTTCTTAGTTTTTAAATATTTTCCTTTTAATTTTGAAGAATTAAAAAGAATTTACTATTAATAAACTGAGAAGAGAACGAAAAGTTATAAACCCTTTTAATATATATTTCCGTTTTACGTTCTCTTCTTTTAATTTTTAAAGGAAGATGGACTCCTTAAAAATAAGAAAAGAAGTGACAACAATAAAGTGTTATAACCCTTTTAATATTATTTTTTCTATTTACGTTATATTCCTTTAATTTTTAAAGAAAGATAGACTCCTTTTAAATTTTTTAAGAATTTACTATTAATAAATAGAGCAGAAAATTAAGACTTTCTAAGTTGGAATCGTTCTCTGAATTTTTCATGTCCAATTCTCTATTAGAAAGGGATTTCCTATAGAAATTTAAACTAGAAATTAAAATTAGAAAATTGAAATTACTTCAAGAAGAACTACTATAAAAATATAGTAATATATATTTTAATTTAATACTCTACCTTCGCTCACTGTTCCCAATCCCCAAAAGAAAGACCTCATCTCTCAACCCAAAAAGTAAGTACCAAGCTCTGTGCTCCGCTCAGCTCGCGCCGCAGCTCGCTCAGATCAGCTCTGATTAGTCCCAAAAAAAAGTTAAAACTAACTGACCAACTTGTGTTAAGTGTTGTACCGTGTTGGCCATGAACCAGTATAAAAAAAAAGACTCTTTCAGTCTTTGATTTCTCAAAAAAAAACAATAATAATAATAAAACAAATGCCTTTTCTCTTCAAAAGGTAAACCAGGGCTATGCTCGTCCCTTCGGAGCTGCCGCTCCCAAGTCGCCGGTGTCGTACCCACCGCAGCAGCAGCAGCAGTCGCCGCGTCCCGCTCCCGGTGGCCAGAATCCCTATGCCACCCTGCCCCGCAGCAATGCTGGCCAACAAGGTAAGGCTGATGACGACGGCTGTCTGTCAGAAGGTGAATGGGTCTAGTCGCTTAAGCCAATGAGATTTTTTTGTACCATATATATATATATACATGTATATAGAGGCTCCAGTTAAGCCTTAGCCTTAGCCCTAGTCCCCTGTTGTTAGCCCCTGCCCCCTGATTATGATGATGAGAGTGATAGACAGACGATGATATGTTGTATAGTATTAACCGGATTTCTGTTTTATATATATTTACTTTTATTGATCGAAATAAATTGCACATGACTTATCGAAAGCGAGCACCAAAAACTAACCAAGAAAGAAAGATACAAGTCCTCAGATTATCGAAATTATCGAGATGCTTTTGGCGAAATTTACTAAACAATTTTCCGCTCGTTATACCTCCCATGCCCCTGCCCCCTGTGATCGCCCCACGTGAGCAACTAAATGAAAACTATTTGGCAACTGTGGCTGCATAAAGCATTTAGCGCTAGACTATTAGACACTACCCTGCATTATATATATATACTATATGTTTTCATGCTGTGTATGTAGGTCGTAATGTAAGGTACCAGCAGCAGCAACAGCAGCAGCAGCAGTACAGCACTCAGCAGCAGAAGCAGCAGTATAGGAACTCTTACCCCATGGGATCTAATTATAGCACCCCGAGTCAGTCCCCCTACATCACCTCCTACAACACCAACAACAACAACTTCAACAACAACAACAACAACTATAGCACCTACAACAACAATAATAGCGTTTATCGAGGTAAAGAGCTAGCAGTTGGCATTGCTCCTTAGCTGAACAAAAATTCACTTGTTGAGTGCAAAAGCTGCTTTAAAGAGCTGCTGTTTGCCTTTACCATATAACGCATAGCTGCTGTAGCTCATTCCATGGCCCTCATACATATATATAAATATATTATATATTCGAATTCATTCAGGTGCAAGGCACACATTGCATTAGCAGACATCTCGCCCCCCAAACAGAAACAGAACCCCCTCGTTATTAATGGAAACATTTCGTTGACAAACTCAATCAATAGGTGGAAACATTTAAAAATGTGTTTATCATTATTATTATGGGCCCAGACGGGAAATTAAAACTGACAATGGCCGTTGTAACCGGCGGAAGGGAAGAGAGAAACGAGGAGGAGGTTTCAATGCCAATGCGATTGCCATCTTCCACTTCCGTGTGCTGCTGAAAGGCAGCGAATGCAAATGGGAAATCGCTGGGAAAATGCAAACCAAACCGAACCGATCCGAAAAACCCAAAACCCAAATGAAAGAGCAAACCGAACCGATACGCTGCGTATACGTAACGCGCTGCGAGTGCACCGAAACGAGACCCATTCATGTACACAGAAATAAATGATATAAAATGTATTTGGTCGTCGCTGCTGCTGCCTCAGCTCAGGCTCGGGTTCTGGTTCTGGCTGGGGCTCCAGCTCTGGCTCTGGCTCCTACTATGGCTGTTGCAATTGCGGTTGCCACCGCTCCTTTGCTCGTTTGCCAGGACAGTATAGCTTTAAATGCAGCGCAAATATCCCGTCAGGGAAAACGAAGAAGGCCGCAGACAGTGAGTCACGAAACGAAATTGACGGGAGGAGTCATAAAACTAAAACAGAAATTCTGAAATATGAATGATAGAAATAAAATGAAGAATGAGAAAGGAAAGAAAATTTAAGCTAAAAAAATAGGAAATCAATGAAGAACTAGGTGAAAAATTTCATATTCTCAAAAATACAAAAAATTGGAATTTAATAAAAGGAATTATATTAGTTGTTTTAAGTCCTTCCAAATAATTATTATACAAATGATTTAAGCATTTCTTAGGCTTTAGAATTTCATGAAGACTTTGGTCTTTTAAGTTTTTAATATATTATGTCTCTAGAATTTTTTTTTTTTTAATTATATTGGGTAGTTTTTAGTTATAAAATATTGAGTAGTGTATATTCACAGTATAAAAAATTCACCTGACTTAAAGTTTGATATTTATTTTAGTTCATTTCTTTTGGAAAACACAAAAATTATAAAGCAATATTGCTTTTTAATAAGATATTTATTATTATAAGTTTTAAAAAAAAATATTCCTAATTGTAAATTATTATTCTTTAACTTAAAGTTTTTTTTTTTTTCTAATATCTTCATACTTTTTCTACCCAAGAAAACCCTATTTAAATCACCATAAATCCCACCTGTTCATTTTATTTCCCCGCTCACTGTGCCTGCGGCTTTAACGAGAACACTTCAGGGCCTCTGAAATACCAATAATTTCTGGTATTTTTTCTTCCTCGTCCTACGCACACATATCCTGGCTGGTGATGCTCCTCCTCCACCTCGATATTTGTCTGTTTGGTTGCTTGTTTGTTTATCAATTACCGTGCTCGGCGATGCTGGCCTGTCATAACGGAAATGAATTAACAACAAATATGGCGACGCCCCACAATTGCACTTCAAATTTATGGGGCAATTTTCGCGAGCTGCGCCACCTTCGTTAAGCAATTAAAAATGCAATTAG
This sequence comes from Drosophila ogumai, assembly GCA_018904815.1. Classification (NCBI taxonomy): domain Eukaryota; kingdom Metazoa; phylum Arthropoda; class Insecta; order Diptera; family Drosophilidae; genus Drosophila; species Drosophila ogumai. Next base: position 53,530 of record JAEIIJ010017067.1, on the reverse strand, counting down.
TAAGGGTGGAGAGTTCAGAGTTCAGAGTCCAGAGTTCAGAGCACAGAGAGTTTCCCCAATATAATAAATCTTCATTCCGGCAGGAATCAATCTCCTAATCAAAGCGAAAATCACGCACACAGCCGCAGCAATCATTTGGGGTTTCGGTTTCCTGGTTCTGCGGCATATATGAGCTTTTGGCCAAATCCAGTTCCAATTTGCTACCCCCGAAAAAAACCGAAAAAACAGGAAAAACAAGGCAGAGAATGTGCGCTGGCAAACAAATGTTTGCTTGAATGCCGACACGCACGAGGGGAAAGCTTGCTGTGGCAGCGGGAAATGTAAACGAAAGCAGATAAATTACCAGCCATTATTATCCAACCAAGAACAAGCATCCGCCTCGGTATTTTCCTCCCTCCTTCACATATTGAAGCGTGCCGGATGGCCATACATCACATGACTCTGGCATTCGTCAGGCGGAGATTTATAGGGCGGCAGCGGCAGGCACACTATTGTCCTAGGCTGGGCTCTCATTTTGCCATAATCCCACGAATAACCTTTGTTTTGGTTTCTGCTTCTTTTAGGTTACGGTTACCAATACACGTATTAGAAAGCCCCAAGCCAAAATGCCCCTAAAAAACAAACACACACCACACACACATAAAAAGGCGTGCAAAGTTTTGGCGAAGTTCTGGAAAAGAAATATACATACAACAAATACTATAAATAAATTCAAAATTGAATGTGGAAACCTATGAATTTTAAGCAAAATAAATTGCAACAACTATATTTTGAGAGAAAATACTGTTTATAAGAATTCTATAAAATCTTTTATAGTGTAAAATGCTTCTTGCCTAACTGCATTCCGCTTAAAGCGCTCTGAAAAAGTCTCTTTTTAGGTGGAAACACCTCACCTTCTATGTCTTTCTAAGTGCTACTAATCGAACTCTGTGTCCCCGGCTATTCTAAGAATTTCTTTGCACAACTTTGCATGCCTTTTGTCTAAACACAATAAATGGGGAAAATACAGAAAATACGAAAAAATATACAGAAACAGCTAGAGAAATAATAAACATAAAGCAGAACTTTTGGGTGGCCTCTTATTATGGCTGAAAACTTTTCTGTGGCTGCTGCCAACAACATTTTTGATATGACAAAATATTTGCGGCAATAATTTCGTTGCGTTTTCGCTTTTCGTTTCGGTCCCTTTGGTGCCTGCTCCTGGTCGTGTGTTTCTGCCATTTTCAATTTCTGCAAAATTACAGCCAATACCGAATTATGCATAATAAAATCCAATGACTACCTGTCGACGCCATTTTGCTTGCGCACAGCCAAAAGGGGGGTCCTGCCAGTCCTGTTCGTCCTGTTCTCTCTCTTCTCTTCGAGGCAGACGTGTTCCCATAAAAAATGGAAGTAAATATGCGTGCCTAGCGGAGGAGGAGCCCCTCTGTACGTACGCGTGTGTTTATTGTTGCTCGCCATGAAAATGGCTCTGAAAATAAGAAATAAAAAATTTATTTGCCTCGGCAAGGGGCATAAAACGTTTCCTCCTTCATCCGACGACGACGCCGACGACTATTGTTGTATCGCATTTAATATTTTCCCTCTTTTATATACGGGCCAGCGATATACCGATGTTTGTTTTTGTCTGTCAACAAATTGTGTGGGAGGGTTTCTGTTTTGGGGTTGGGGGTTGGGTGAACGTAAAAGTTTTCCGATCCAGTCATTGCCTTGCTTCGATTGAGTTGCTTAACCAGCTTATGCCGTCTGACCACTCGAACTACTCCAAGCACCCTTCGGACCATTACTTACACCAAGAAAGGGAGGGTGTGTGTGCCTCAGGTGGCCGCCCTGCTTTTAGCCAGTATTTTGTAGTTTTTTAAGTTGCCTAAAACCCACCACCACCTACTGAACATACACAGAAAGGAGTTGCTCTCGTTTTTTGCCGCCTCTCTTGCCTAGTAGTTTTTAGACCAAGTTGCCTTTATAGTTTTTTAAAAAAATGCCTTCGTCTCTGCTGCTTCTGTGTCGCCGCTGATCCACTCAACCACTGATCCTCTGCTGCTTTCTCAGTGCCAAGGACTAACAAGCGCTTGTCTTTTGTTTCTTTCTGCTCTTATATTTGCCTCGATCGAAAAACTAACCCAAAAATACACAAAAAAACACACCCCCCACACTTGACCCTGCTGTTTGACCCTTGGCCTTTGGCGGTCTGATAAAAAAAGAATGCCCCGAGGAACTGCAGCCTGAATTCGAGGAGGAGGACTGCTATGAGGTGGACATTGAGGTGGCCATGGCTGCCAGCCGGCAATCCCACCGTGGCTCTAGCTTTGTGTGGCCGCCACCGCAGGATGATAGCAACCAGGCGCCCACCGCTGCCCCACTATACATACCTCCCCCAGAAACCCAGCATGTGGTGGTGACAAATCCCGTACAACAAGTGCCTCCCCTGCCACCTGGAGGATCAAACGCTAGACAACTCGATCCGCAGCCTCAAGTGGCTCCAGCAGCAACAACTGCTCCCGGAGGAGGAGGAGCTCCCCAATGGCAGAGTTACTCGGCCCCTCAACTAACCAACGCCCAAGCCCGCCAGCTGGCGGAGCAGGAATCCAGCTCGGAGAGCTATACCTCCACATCGACCACAACGACCACGACCTCAGAGGAATATCAGCGAATGTATGCCGCCCAGATTCAGGCTTATCAGGAGCAATCCGGTTCCGAGTTTGACTACCAAGTGGACTATAACAGCACCCAGGACTCCATGCAGGAGTATGCCTCCGGCAGGCGCAGTGCCCAGGAATGCGTGGACTCTCTGGCTGTGCCGCTGAGCACCTACAAGCTGATCGACATGGTAAGGGAGGTGACACCCAGCCCCGTGACCACGCCCGTCCAGACTCCCGCTCCTACCGCCCCAACAGCCCGTCGCGTTGTCTTCAATGATGAGCCCGAGATCAGGGACTTACCTCAACTGCCCGGCGAGCTGGAGACCATACCCGAGGCCCTGGAATCCGTGGAGGATCGTGAGGGTCTGGTGATTGAGCATCGTGCCCAGATCCTGGAGAGCGAACGCATGTTCCAGCCCACGCCAGAGATCAAGTTTGAGATTGCCCCCGTGCGGCAAATACCACCGACCAGGATACCCAACCCGAGTCCCAAAGAGTGGATCAATCCCATGATTCGTGTGCTGACCACAGCGCCGGAGGTTCCCTTCCACCTGGTCGAGTGTCCCTTTCCCAGGCCCTGTGGCGATGACTTTGAAGCGGAGGCCGAGGCCGCTGAAGCTGCTCGAGCCCAAGAGGTGCCGGCACCTGTTCCGGCTCAGCAACAGCCCCCTCCTCCTCCACCGGAACCTGCTCCCGTTGAGCCACCGCCGGCTCCTCTGAAAGAGTCCCCTCCCCGCGGCTCCCGTCTCACCCAAGCCATGATCACAGCCCCGGAGTTTGAGCTCAAGTTTGCTCCGCCCGCCGATCAGGGCATCCCACTCCCGGAGGAGACCGTGCCCTACATGCCACCGCCCATGGACATGAAGCCCTATCTCCGGGAAGACTACCGTCCCAAGTCGCCCTTCGTGAGTGCCCTGACCACCGCTCCCGACCGCCCGTTCGAGGGTCACTTTGACAAGGACGTTCCCATTCACCTGATTGACCTGCCCACCCCCAAGGAGCACCTGACCATGGGCGACGCCCTGTGCACCGCCCCGGAGCGCGGTTACACTCCCCTGAATCCCGAGAATGCCATGCATCGCGTGGACGAGGAGCAGAAGCAGCAGGAACTGAAGAAGCGTGAATTTCAGGTTCTGGATCACGAGGAAGAGCTGGGCATCCGGCCAGAGCCGCCCCAGTCCGTGGAGTACTATGTCACGCAGAAGGATCAGCCCCGCAAGTCATCTGCCTTCGCGGCTATGCAAGCATTCCAGCCATCCCGCGAGCCGCTCTCCTCCAACTCCAACTCGAACACGGTGTCCAATGCGGCCAGTGTGACGGCCACTCCGCGGGCCTCGATCATCTCCTCCCTGGCGGAGGCGGACACGGATCTGGAGTACCAGAAGTACTGCAAGGCGCAGCAGCGAAACCAGAAGCGTTTGGAGTACTTCCACATGAAGGAGGAGGAGCTGTCGGGTCTGCAGGGCCAGCAGCTCACCCAGCTGCAGCGGGAGCTGTCCAATCAGCAGCAGAGTCTGCTCAGCCAGCAGCAGTTGCAGCAGTCCAAGTTGCTGCAGCTGCAGCAGTGCGTCCAGAGTCAGGAGCTGCAGCAGCAGATGCAGCAGATCAGCCAGAAGTCGCAGCAGCAAGAGCAGCATCTACTGACGCAGCAGAATCAGCAGCATCAACAACAGCAGTCCCAAGTTAACCAGAGAACCCAACAGCAACAACACTCCCAAGTCACCCAAAGAACCCAACAACAACAACAACAACAACAGGTCTCCCAACAAGTCACCCAACAACAACAACAACAATACTCTCAGCTCGCCCAGACCCAAACCCTTCAGGCCAGCGCCCAATCTCAGAGTTCCGCTACCGCCTCCTCCTACAGCTCCAAAGCGACTGCTTGCTCTAACTCCTCTTCCACAGTCCCACCTGCCACCTCGACCGCTTACGCACCTACTCAGGCTCCAACTCAGGCACCAACTCAAGCTCCTGCTCCCGCACCTGCACCCCTTCGCACACCAGCTATCGCTGTATATAGTAGCCAGCAGAGCAGCAAGTTCGATGCCCACGAGCTGATCGAGGAGACCGTCGAAGAGCTCGAGCACTCGGAGGTCCTGTTCCCGCCGCCCTCCCCGCTGAGCCACCTGACCAAACATGGCAAAGCCGTACAGTCCGGCCTCCACAAGGCGGACAGCATCCCCAAGTATCAGCGCAATTGGACGGTGCTGCCCACCCAGAGTCCCATTCGCACCCCGGAGCCGCAGGAGCTGCGCGAGAACGTACCACTGGCCTTTGTGGATGCCCCGAAGGCTCCAGTGACCAGCGACTCCTCCACTGTACATAGACCCATTGCCATAGCCCAGGTTGCTGCGCCGACAGCTGCGCCGGCTCCGGCTCCAGCTCCCGCCCGGCCGCAGCTGTCGGTGCCCATTATTGTCGAGGATCGTTCGGGTCCAGTAACGATGGCTTTCCAACCGCTAGATGAGTTCGTGCGCCCGGACCAGGCCCAGACGCCCACCAGGCCGTATACGCCCTCGCTGACCAACAAGCCGGCGCCCATTGTGCCCTTTTACCAGACGGAGGAGAAGCTCTGCTTTGACGAGTGCCCGGCCACCCATGCCAGGGACTATGACCAGCGGGCGGCTTCGCCTTTTCTGGATAGAGCTCGCTCTCCAGCCCCAGGACCGCCACCAAACCCACTCTCTGCCATTCGTGCGCCCAGGATGAAGGAACCAGAGCCGGCTACAACGAATCTGCTGTCTGTTTCAGGAGCTCCGCGTCTGCAAACGGGATCTATAACCACGGGTCAGAGCTACCAGGGTCAGCTCTTGGCGCACTCCGAACAGAGCTCGCAGTCAGCCAGTCAGAGCTTTAACCAGCAGCCGGAGAGGATCACAGAGCAGAGGATCGGCAATATGAGCGTCCAGCAGAGGGAGCAGTCCTCCCAGCTGCAGCAGCAATCGCAGTCACAGTTGCAGAGCCAGACTCGCAGCCAGGTGGGCAATACGCAGATCGAGAGGCGTCGCAAGGTCACCGAGGAGTTTGAGCGCACGCAGAGTGCCAAGACCATAGAGATTCGCACTGGCACTCAGTCAGTGTGCCAGGCTCAGGCTCAATCGCAGTCCCAGACCCAGTCGGACACGGAGCGCCGCTCTTCCTACGGCAAGACAGGATTTGTGGCCAATCAGGCAAGGCGTCTCTCGGGACTAGAGCAGGAGATCACTAGCCTGACCAGCCAGTCGCAGGCCATCAGTGCCCGGGCCTCCACGCTGGGTGAAGGCTGCTTCCCTAACCTGCGCTCGCCCACCTTTGACTCCAAGTTTCCGCTGAAGCCAGCGCCTGTGGAGTCCACAGTGCCCGGCTATGGAGCAGTGCCAGCAGCCACCAGCAAGCTAGTGGCGCCTCCACCGGGATTCATTCTCCAGCAACAACAGCAGCAGCAGCAACAGCAACAGAGATCCGCCTTCACCGGCTACCAGGCCACCACTTCATCGGTGCAACAGAGCTCGTACGCCAGCAGCACGAAAGCCACCTCCTCATCGCTCTCATCCTCATCAGCATCTGCTTCAGTCGCATCAGCATCCGTCGCGAGATCGTCGCAAAGTCTAACCCAAGCTTCTGCTATTACTACCACCACTAATAATCAGGCCACGTCGGCCTTCAGGAGCGCCAATGGCAGTAGCACTCAGCCTAATCTGGCCTCGCGGCCATCCATCGCTTCCATCACAGGTCCAGGAACAGCTCCTGCCCCTGCGCCAGCTCCAGCTCCAGCTCCGGCTCCGGCTAGAGCTATGGCACCTCCATACAAAGCGCCAATTGCTCCGAAATCGGTGATAGCCAATGCCGTGAAAGCTGCTGCTCCGCCCGCTGCGCCCGTTGCTTTTCCGCCAAATCTAAGCGATCTGAACTTGAACTCTAATGTGGATGATTCTGCAGGTGCCGGTGGCAAGAGCGGTGGTGTTTTCGGTGCCACCTCGGCGCCCAAGCGCGGCAGGGGTATCCTGAACAAGGCGGCCGGACCCGGTGTGCGTATCCCACTGTGCAACAGCTGCAACGTGCAGATCAGGTGAACAAGAGCATCCCAGAGTTCCGTATTTGATGTTTTCTGATGTTTCTGTGTTTTATTTGTTGTTGGGAATGATCCTTAACCTAATGATATATATTTTTAAAGGGATTTTTAAGGATCTTAAGAGGTATCTCTTGGGATATCCTTACTTTAAGTAAATTTTTTTTTATATTTAACAATTAACCAAAGCCTTTTATGTTGTAACATTTATTTTAATTAACTTTAAGTGTTATTTTTGGGATCAGCTTCCTACTGAAGAGCTTGATCTCACCCAGTTCCTCACTAATTCGCATGATTTGAAACCTAACCCAATGCCGCCTGTTCTGTTTGCAGTCCCCACAGGAGCTCCTGTCGCTGTCAAGGCCACTAATCCGCATGCTAATCCGCAAACCTATGCCACCCTGCCACGACCCCAGCCTCAAGCAACTGACTTGGAGCAGCAGCAGGAGCCAGATGCCACCTCCATGCTGGCCGAATCACTGGGCAAGATCAATATGGGCGACAAAACCAATGCCTTTATGCATGAAGCAGGCAAGATCATCAACAATATGTTGGAGGCGCGACTGGCTAACAATGGAGGACCAAGTGCCCCACTCTCCCACGCGGGCAGCGCCCAGAGCCTGCGCAGCAACAGCAGCTCTAATCTCTCCAAGAGCCCCATGATTGTAAGGAAACGCCTAGATCTTGATGATTTCAAGAACCTAGATCCCACACAACCTGTGGCCCTGCAGCCTGTGGTGGCTTTGCATACCCAAAAGGATCACGAGTTGGGCAATCAAAAGGCACAGGCTCAGGTTCCTCGAGTGGAACAAACCCTGCAGATGGAACTGCCCGCCCAGCAGCATCCCATGGGCAAAATACTTGATCTCTGTGATGGCGGCAAGGCCATAGATGCCCCTGAACCGGTGGCCTTTAGGAATAATTTAAGACGCACTGGGGCCAGTCATCATGCGGCTGACAGGAGATCTTACATAGAGCCTAAGCAGCCTGCTCCGCCCACTGCTAACAATCAAAGTGTCGGCCAGAATGGCAATCAGAATAGTTCGCCCACTTACTGTGTTTCTGTGAAGGCCCTGGGACCTCATAGCGAGGATCAGGCAACCATGTCGGAGGAGAACGAAAGGGCTGTAAGTCAGTTGCTCAAGGAGGGTAAGAAGCCAGTGTGCTGTCAGTGCAATAAAGAGATTACCTCGTAAGTACCAGCTTTTGCCTTTGTTTCTTTGTTGAGTTTTCTAAATATTTTATTTTATTTTATTTTATTTCTTGACTAATTTAATTTTATTTAATTTACAGAGGACCCTTCATCACGGCTTTGGGCAAGATCTGGTGCCCGGATCACTTCATCTGCGTGAATGGCAACTGCCGTCGTCCTTTGCAGGATATTGGTTTCGTTGAGGAGAAGGGTGACCTGTACTGCGAGTACTGCTTTGAGAAGTACCTGGCGCCCACCTGCAGCAAGTGCGCTGGCAAGATCAAGGTGGGTTTTTGGATTTAAGAAGCTTTTCATAATTATTTTAATAAATTTTATCTTTGTAGGGTGACTGCCTGAATGCCATTGGCAAGCACTTCCATCCGGAGTGCTTCACCTGCGGCCAGTGCGGCAAGATCTTTGGCAACACGCCCTTCTTCCTAGAGGATGGCAATGCCTACTGCGAGGCCGACTGGAACGAGCTGTTCACCACCAAGTGCTTTGCCTGCGGCTTCCCCGTGGAAGCTGGCGATCGATGGGTGGAGGCCCTTAACCACAACTATCATAGCCAATGCTTCAACTGCACGGTAAGTTATCTAGAATCTTGTCTAAACTGTTTCGAATATTTTTTATTGACTTCCTTTTGGGTTTTTTCAGTTCTGCAAACAGAACCTGGAGGGCCAGAGCTTCTACAACAAGGGCGGACGTCCCTTCTGCAAGAATCATGCACGCTAAGTCACCAGCCAGCTGATTTTGTTTGACTTTCAGGGATCACGCACACTTAACCATCAACTATCTTCACCATCTTAAGATACCAGCTCGCTGGCTCGTATCTCAAGAGCTTATAATTGCAATTGTCAGAGTGAATAATGCGTAATTATTATTATTTTCTATTTGTTTTTTGAATTGTGCCCACAAATATGTTATCCTAATTTTAAATAATCAACGAATCAGTCTCAAACAAAAAATTGTAAAACTGCAACAAAACGACACGAAATCGAATTAGCTAGCAAATTACACATCATACACACATATTATATTATTTATTTGAAGCATCATAACCGCCGAACTATATCGATCCCACGCCTAAATATTGTATGTACTGTGGGCCAGAGTTGATTTACCTGAGCCTTGAGCAAGGAGGAAAACTAAAGGTTGCTTAAATACTATTATTATTTCTAAATTTTATGTTGTAAATTATCCATAATCTGATTGTAAACGAGTGTAAATTGTAAATGATCATCAGCAAAGTAAATAAATTTCGAAATCTTTAACGCGTTTAATTAAGGGTTTTTCTTTATCCTTAATATTCTTAGTTAATTTTCATTCCACATGCGGAAATGGGGAAAATGTAATGTAAATGTAGAAATGTCATAATCGTTGGCAACTTCCGGTTTGCTGGGCACACGAATTCCGCCGGCTGCCTGAAAGTATGCAACAGTTTCGCCTGCGCACACACAGACACATACATACTTACCCTGCTGGCAATTTCATGCTTAACCAATTTTTGTTGGTTTCATTTGAGCCTGGTATTTTGTTGTTTTTGTTTTTTTTTTTTTCGGCCTCCTCTGAGGTGTGAGCCCAGTTTGTTTCGCATTTTTCCGTGCGGTGTTAATCGCTGGGAAGGCAAACCCCCGCCTCGAAAAACAAAACTTCAGAGGCCTCTGACGATGGCAGCAAAATTTACGCTAGATTAAGCAGGATCAGGACGTGGCCACCCCCCTTTTTCCAGGGGGCCGGGGTAGAAAAAAAAAAAACAATTTGGGGTTTTTGTGGCATTTTTCAACGATTTGTTGGGTTTTTTATTCTCATGTTTAGTTTACGTCGCCTTGCACATTACAGGAAAGGACTTTTAAGTTAGTTCTCGCTTGTGTGAGTGTGTGTGTGAGTGAGTGAGTGAATGTGAGTGTGAGTGTGCAGGACTCACGAGCACAATTAGTCGTAACTTACATATCATTAGGGGTAGGTCTACCTATTTTGTTTTGTGCGAAACGCATTCAGAAATCGAAATCGACATCGAAGTTCAGTATTCAGTTGGATATTCGTGGTTTCCGAAATTGCGCGCCAAATTTGTCACCGTAGCGTTCCGTTGCGAAGAATGCGTATCCCGCGGATACGCATCTCTACATACACTATATACTTAGTTCTGCTCTCGTTCTTGGTTTATCAGTTTAGTTGCTAGAAATGCATTCGTATTCGAAATTTTGTATTTACAATTCGATAGCTCATCCTTTCCTTTTCGTCTTCGCTTTTTTTTTAACATTTTCTTTTTGGGTACTTTAATACTTCAATGGGTAGAGAGAGGCGTAGGTATAATTGCATGTATCTAGAATTCGTAATAACTACGCTGCGCATCTGCTTAATGCTTACAAAAATAAATTCAACACATTCAAGTACAACAAACATCTTACAGCTTAGGTTACAAGTATATATGTAGGGGTTACATTACATTCATTAGGAGCCGCCGGAGCAGCCTGAGTTCCGTACAAATAAATACCTTTGGGTTAACGAGTGCCTGAACGATGCTACGGATCGCTACAGATGCGCCAATATATCGATCTGATCGAGTCCGCTGGCCTGGCCAGCTGCGCTTGGAGTCTGCGTTTGGCTGTGGCTATGACTCGCTCCAGGGGACTGTGAAATGGTCACAATGGTCACCAGATCCTTGCTCTTGCTCTTCGCCGGCTGGGATTCCCGTTCCCTCTCCGCCACCCTGTTGGATGACTCTATCTCCACAATGGCCGAGGTGAGCAATGTATTCGACTGCAGCGCCGTGTAGTCTGGCAATTGCTCCACCACCGATGGCTCTGGCATGTGCACATCCTCATTGGCCAGCAGTCGTCCGGATGGTGCCGTCTCTATATTCCGCTCGCCGCACACCAGACTCGCGGGCGTGGCATTACGGGAACGGTAGCTGGGCGGCAGGCTGTACTCCGAACCGCCCATGCTGCTGCTGATGGTGCCTCCAGCGCCGCTGCCTCCTCCTCCTCCGCCTATTCCCGAGCGCAGGGTGGTCAGTGGAGCCCTGCAAGTAAGTGAATCAAAGGCATGAATTATTTACACATGAGCCAAAGTCAATCCGGTTTTGTTTGCTCTTTTTTGGGAGGGACGACATAAGGAGATGGCAAATATGTTAACCAAATGCACAAATTTGCATCTCAGGAAAAGGAACTGTCTGGGTTCTGGCTTGGGCTTAGGTCTTTGCTGTGAGCTATGTCTATTTAAAGTTGAAGTGAAAGAAAAATGTATAATATAATTTAGCAATATATACAAATAATACAAGAGTTATACATATAAGTTTAATTTAAGTCACAGAATTATTAATTTGAATTGAAATAATTAAATAAAACTAAGTAAGGTCATAGTCTGTTCTTCGTTCACTTCTTTTAACAAAATTCGTTTAAAACTATATTTTATATATTTATAAATTCATAAAATATACTTTATATATATTTTAAATTTATTTGTATTTTAGGCAAAGGAACTGTCTGGGTTCTAAGGCACAAAATTATTAAATTGGATTTAAATAATTAAATAAAACTAACTAACTTCTTCCTAGGCTGCTCTTCTTTCTGTAAAACCCACAAAGTTCTTTTTAAATTCAATTTTTAGTACAAACTAAATTTATAAAACCCCTAAACATATTTTCTATATATTTTTAATTTATTTAATTTTATTTATTCTCTAAACTCTCACTTCCCCAGGGACTTTTTATTAATTCTATTACATAGTTTATTTTTGCAGTGCCCTCAAGTGTTTGCAGTCATCATGGAATATATGACGAACCTTTCCCTTTTCTCCCACATAAATATATATCTACATATACTATATATATCTGCGTGTGTGGATTCCCTATATTCTCATCTTTGTCAATTTAAATAACAAAAGGCCGCTGTGGCAATTGTTGCCATGAGCACGACCAAAGCAGGGGGGCAGGCAAAGGGATTTCAAAGGGGCTCAGAGAGACTTTCAAGAGGGGGAACACTAAACCCAAATCACAGACAATTCACACTTCAGTCGGCAGAGCACAAAAGTCAACACTCAAACGCTCATCTGCACATAATGGCAGACGGAGGAAAACAGGGCGTGGTGGGGTGATTTCTTCTCAGGGCGCCAGGACTCCAGGGCTCAGGGCTCAGGACTCCTGAAGCAAGTCACACACAAATTGTATGAAGCAATTTGGAGTATGTAAAATTGCATTTAATTGTTCCGACAAAGATGGCTCGGGCGAAAGGAAACCGGACAGGAAAGTAAGTCATCGTTGTCGTGCAGGAATCGGGCCTATCTATGTATATGTTGGCCTCCATTGTCCTTGATGCGATGCGATGTGCTGTGCATAACAGGCAATTTTCGCAGCACTTTGGCCGGCTCTTTGTTTGTTTAATTGACTTGGCCAGCAGCTAGCTAGAGGGAGCTGGTATCCCTGGACAGTTTTCCTCAGCCTCACCCTCTCCCTATGTGACATTTTCCCATCTCTGTCCTGCAGCATCTCTGTCTCTGCTTGTTATGCGGCTTGGCAGGTCCTTCAGATGTGCGCGCGTGTGTGTAAATATTTTGCAAAATTTCAACAGAATTCTTTGCCAGCTTCGTCCCCTCCTAAAAGTATGCTGTGATTTCTTGCCGCACACTTTGCATAAGTTTTGCTTTTTGACATACTTCCCCTGGCGGTGGGGCGCTCCTTCCGTTTCCGCTCGGAAATCAGCTTTGCATTGCCCACATTATAAATATTCCAGCGCGTGGTGTGTGTGTGTGTGCGTAAATTAATTTGTCATAAATACTCTGCGTTACGTTACGCTACGCTTTTATTTGAATACGTAATTTGTAGGCAATAAAACTGAACTTTTCTCATTAGCTGAACATTATGCGTTCCGGGGCGATAATTATTCCACCACCATTTCCACTCCTAAAATGTCCTTGTCATTTAAATTGCCTTTTGTGTGACTCACGATATTTTATTTCCAAGGATATGGGATACGGAGGGCAAAGGCAATCGGACTGCTCATATATATTCGGGGAGGATTGCCTTATCTCTTCAATTAGTTGCCGAATCAATTGCCGAGTGTGTTTGCTGACAATCTGTGCGAGGCTTTCAAGTCATCCTACAGACTGGGGGGAAAAATCGAAAATAACCCCCCAAAAACGGAAAACTTTTCGGTTTTCGTCCCCCCAAAGGCGATGTGTCAATGTTGACACCCTCGGAAAACCGCACAAAGCCAAACCAAAGACTCAACCCCCCAACCCCCAAAGGATCCCAGTTCGCAATCCCACCCAGATCTCGCATCTCTCTCGCATATCCCGCCCACCGATTTCCTTTGGTCTGGAAAACATTTTGCGGTTTGGCAGGCGCCAAACTTTGCAAATAACTCACGGTTGGGGGGAAGGGAGGGAAGGGAAGCAGGAGTGGGGACTATACAAGGACTGTACCGGAAACGGAAGTACTTACCTCAGCAGGCTGCCCGCATGAGATCGATAAGTGGGCGGCGGCGAATTTCCACGCACCACGCCATTCTGGCGATCGCGGTCCAACAGCAAAAGTCTGCGGGAAAGAGCGAAAAGCGGAAAAAGGATTCGGTTGAGTAGTTGTAGATGTGCCTGGTTCACGACAGGAAAAAGGCGGCCAGAAATGAGAAAGGGAAAATTTAAGGGACACGAGGCAATAAAGGCACTGAGAAAAAAGGAGGAATGTAAATTGTAATTAAGATTTTAAAAATATTTGAGGAAAATCAAAACTGTATAGAAATTAAGTTGGTATTTTATATGAAATACAAGCAGTTTGGGCTTGAAATTATTGACTATTTTTTGTTTTTAATATTTTCCAAGCCTTCCTTTTTTTTCTCAGTGTACCTACAAAACGCTCTGGCCGCTGGATAATTATGCATAATGCAATTAATTGCGTCAGGACATGCGAGTGGCGGGCGAAAGCCGCAGGACCGCCACCAACTGCTGTCCTTGCGTGTAATTTATGCACCAGCAGTTCGCCGGCACTCGCACGCCTACTAATACAGGACTCCCATACTCCAGGACTCCCCTACTCCTCCTGAACTTTACACTCACCTCAACCGGTACTCCTGCATGCTGGCCTGATACGAGGGCGGCGGCGGTCGGTGCTGAAACTCCGGATAGAGCAGCCCGTGGGGTGCTCCTCCTCCGCGGCTACAGGGCCTACGGCCGCAACGCCCCAGGTCCACGCTGGTGCCCAATCCAATGCCCAGACAGCTTTGGCCGCCCGGCGCCGTCATCCGCCAGGCGGCGCCGCTCACCGTCACAAGCACAACGCCGACTCCTGGAAAAATTCAAAAGAGAGGGTTGGGTTAATTTCAGAGAGCTAGAGTTCGCTAGTGTAACGCCCCCCCCAAGTGCCCCGACAATTTCCATTTAGCGGCCGATTTAATTAGCCCCCACTCACAAGGGGGGCGTGGCCGCAATTACGGACTCGCTTAAACCACCAAATCCAACGCGAACTGCGGCTCTAGGCTTAAGTGGTAATACCACCGCACAGCAGCGACTTTAAAGAAACAATCAATATTTATGGGCTTTCGTTTTATGAAAGTGGTACATAGTAGAGATCGTAAAAATGGAAAAAATAGGAAAAAGTTTCAACTTTAAGCAGGATTTATGCAATAGTTTTTTGGTTAAATTGAAGAATTAAAAAGAGATTACTTGATAACAAGAAAGGAGGCTTAACTTTGGAAAGCTGAAAATTGTATGCCGTTTTAAAAAATTTATTAATTTCAAATCATATTCAAATTTATTCTGCGTACTTAATATAAATGATTCAAAATACAGATTTTGATAAGTTTATTAACCATTAAATTGATGATTGATTTTATTGATGATTATAATTTTAATGGAGAAAATAAATATATACATATGGCTTTTGATTATCATTCACTTTTGGCCTTAAAATAAAATCAGGCAAACCTAAAATAAGTGCAGTATACATATTTAATAATATATAGGTACATATTTTATTTGTAGACTTTAAGTCAATATCATTAAATGATAATTATTTTTGGTAAATTTATATAACTTAGCCAAAAATTATAACTTATTATAATATTATAACTTAGCCAAAAATTACCTAATTTCAATTTGGAAAGCTGTTCTGTGCTAGTTTTTTACAGGTTTATTGATCTTCATATTAAATTTACAAATTAAAACTATTAGAAATTTTATAAATTTTTGTCATTTTTAATGATGTAACCCCTTAGAAAATTTTGAAAATTTTAAAACAAAATTTTTTCCCCTAGATGTCTAAAAAGATTTGCCTGTTGATGCTGATCAAGAATATATATGATTTATAGGGTCGGAAATGACTATTTCACTGTGTGGCAAACTTCTGACTAAAAAAATAATACCCGACAAAAGCATAAAAAACGGAAAAGGCCTAGTACCTTCTGACATTTTATTTTAAGATTCAGAAAAGATTTTCTGAGTATTTCTACAGTACCAAAACTTTTATTTAAAATATTATTCAAAATCGTATCTTTCCAGACCTCTAATTTCCCATTTCCTAGGCTTAATCCTACTCAAACTCCAGCTTGTCTCTAATCATGCCCCTCCGACTTTCACTTTTACTCCTGGCACTCACTGGAGCGTGGCATCATGGCAAATTTGTCGGCTTGGCATACGATTTTATTAGCGAAAATTGTCATGAACATTGTGACATCTTGCCGCAAAAGCCAAAGACCTCGCCCATTGTCATCATCACGACGATGATGATGAGGGGACTCTCCCTGCTCCCGGCTACTCCAACTACGACTCCATTATGGCCTGAGTTGGAGATTTGCTGACTGGCTGCTTGATTGCCATTAAATTATGTAAAATGCTGCCGCACACACACTCACTCTGTGTGTGTTGACTGGAAACTGGAAACTGAAAACTTTTGGGTAATTGCCGCCGAAAATGGCGCAATGTCACGCTTCGCAAGCGCTAAACTAAACGCGCCGGCAATTGATTAGACGTCGCATACGAGAAACCTCGTAAAGTGTGGTAGACTCTGCACTTGGCCCCGCTTTCTGTGGTTACGTAATGAATGAATGAATGAATGATTCATGAGTGGCCCCAAAAAGTAGCTAGAACGGAATTGCAAAAAAGCCACCTCCCAAGTGCATTTAATTCGTGATATTGGGAATTCCTGGTATCACCACCTACCTTCCTCCTGCCATCACCTGTTGAGCTGGCCAAATAGAGCGTTGGCTTGGCCAAAGAAATCGCAAACGGAACTAAATGCTCTGTTAATATTGACAGTTGGCTTGTCTGGCTGCAAATTTGTTTGTTCTTCGAACTGGGTCAGCAGATGTATAGTAGCAGTCTCTTGTGCTCGCACAAAGCCAGTTCAGGTACACAGACACCGGACAGACACAGACACTGGGGCACCTCCTCCTCCTCCTCCTACCCTTTTTTTTTTTCAAAAGAAAAACCCAACAGCGAATGGCATTTATAATTGTAACAATTGTGAACAAACACACGGAATAGCGGCCTTTTCACCGGCGTATTGAGGGGGAATTTCCACCGCCTTCCATGACTTGTGTAAACATCAGCGAATGGTGGAACATCAAAAGGCGCTTGTCGCCGACTTTAATGCCATTTTCCCTCAGCTCGATATTTGCCAGATTGTGTAATCATGCCCAGTTTACTTTTGCACTCGACAAATACCAAAATGACCCAGCCATTTGCCATTAAATGTAGAAAATCAGCTTAAAACATTAAATCAGCCTTGAAAGGGAATATATTTTATACGGAGAGACCCTCCTCTATCCCTCTGCCAGCGTTACAAATTGGAGTTGCCATTAAAAGGAAGACATTTTATGGGACGAAATGTATTAAAGTTGTGAAATAAATTTGTTTGTTTAGTTAAATAGCACTGTAAAAATTTACAAATAACTATGTTTTAGGTAGCACAGCTTTTAAATTTTAAGGTAAATTAAGTTAAAGCAGTGTTTGTTTCGTATTAAAATAACTTTGTTGATTTTTACTAGCTAAAACAATTAATTACAATTTTTGATATTAAGAAAAAAATTAAACTGAAATCGCTAGAGTTTTAAAAAATATTAACTAGGTGTTTTAAATTATTCTACTAAGATTTGCTAGTTAAAATTGAAATAAATTTTTGTGGGATTCATAACAAATTTTATTGCAATTTTTAGACACCTTAAAAAAGACATATCAAGTCTCTGGGGATTTCCGCAGCCTCATCATAATAGTCCTTAAAATATATCACATTTTAAGTAGTTGACACTATTTTTCCGTAAGTTCCCTATTTACAAACTACATAAAATATAATTTTTCCTGAAAACTCACATAAACTTAAATTCATGACCATAAAATTTAGCTGATGTAAAAATTCAAACACTCATAAATTCAGTTTTTTTATGCAGCTATACTTTAGATACTCCTGCAAAAGTTTTCCTGCCCCTATAAATATATTTTAGAACAAATTTATAGATAGCCATAAAAGTCGCACTCACCAATCATTAGCAGGGCGGCCGTTAGGTGGGAGTTGGGCGGTCCGGCCAGTCCCGTGGCGCCCAAGGCCGCTCCGCCGAGGGCGCAGGCCACGCCCCCCAGGGCAACGACGGCAATGAGGGCACGTAGCGGCGGTCCAGCGAACCACTGGCCGCAACAGCCTTTGCCGGACCTCTCCGAGGGGGATCTGGAAAAGAATAGAAATGGCAAACAGATTTTCAGCGAGGCTGTTTTGGCAGCTGGAAAATGACAAGAAGGAAAAACGGGTCGTGCAAAGCGAGCAGGTGGCAGGCAGGACGGTGAAAGGACAACAGATGTTTTCGTCCGCAGCAAATTGGCAAAAGGACGAAGGCAGCAGCGTCTCGTGCCAGGAGTAGAGTATAGGATACCTTCTCAGTCTTTCGCTTGGTTTTCCCCTACACGAAAGCGCAGCGAGTGCGCAATTGTTGTAATTTGATGATTTATGAGGCAAAAGACCAAAAATTTGCGCACTGCCCGCCGACACGAAACAAGCTGGCAGCTAAAAGGGATCGGATCGGGCATCCTTCGGCGGGCATCCTTGGCAGACGACGTAAAATATTTTGCAGCCGAGAAGAAGGGACAATTTATGCGCCGCAAAAGCAGACACTGGCACCGGCGACAAAGGCAAAAGGACTCGTGTGTGTGTGTGTGTGTGTGCGTAAATTCATTAGGATACGGCCAGGAACGGAGACGGAGACGGAGACGAAGCAACCCTTGCCAAACAATTAGAGGAGGAAATATTTATGGGAAGCGAGGCAGACAGAGATGGAGTTGGTGGAAAAGCGTCTGGCGCTTTGTTGCTTGTGTCATCGAAGCAGCTCCACACACACAAAAAGATGATAAATTGTTGGAAAATTACGTGCACAAACATACATCCGTAAACATGGGCCAACCGGAAATTTATGTTTAATAATTTGATGCTGTTCTCGCTGGCCAAGGATTTAATATTTTTATGTGCGGAGTGTTTCCCTGGGAAACCCAGCAACCTGGTTGTATTTTTCGGGTCCCTGGCCTTGGGGTCTTTGACATCCGTAATGCGGCGGCATGAATGTTTCATCAGCTGTCGTGTCATGATAAATTTGATCTTTTCATCGCCGGCTCATCATCCTCGCTCGGAAATGAGCGCGCAGAAAAATGCCAAGTCGGAACAATACCTCAGCTCTGCTGCTCTTTCAAAAACTTCCTAATGACATGCGTTCCCAGATCTTGGTTCTTTATATAACTTTAACTCTTGGATCTCTCCCATAGTGCGGCACTTTTGAATCACTGGCCCCATGCGGTGACAAAAGTTCAACTACATCGATGTATCTTCTCAGCTGGAAGAGCCGCACAGCTGCCCCCCATCGCGATCGAGTGCTGCTAAGCAGCGGATGATTGATTAGCTACAAATTAGAGGCGTTCCAAAATCGGAGAATCTCAGTCTATATCCATGCCCATTAGCATTTGCATTGCCATGTGAGAGAGGCCTCATTAAAACTCATCGTAGTAAATCGCAATGGCATGCGAGCAAACACTGCAACTGCGCACTTGTTAAATAATGAATAAATAGTTTTAAAAGGCGGAGTAAAAAAAGCACAGAAAGAAATCTTTAAATCTTTCGTGAATTTCAATAAAGAATAAGTTGAGTTAAATAGCTATGAATAATTTATATAGAAAATAAATGCGAAAAACAAGTAATGTATCTTGGCTACGTGTATGTAAGGGTTTCAATAAACATTTAAATATAAAATATAATGTAAACAACAAATGCTCAATATTACATTTAAATTTAATTTTTTTTTTTAATGAGGAGAATGTAGAGGGAAAATATAATAAATAATTCATAGATCAAATAAATTAATGAAATCTCTTAAGAAACTCTTCTCTGCATATATATTAGTAAATATTAAAAAATATTTAAAACTGACAAAGACTACATTTTTGGCTTAACTTTTTAAGAATTTTTATTGAAAATAAGTTGAGAAAAAGATCTATAAATAATTTATATATCAGATAAATGCAAATGAGTGGATGAAATCTTGTCTCTGCATATATAAATCTCTCAGTAAATATTCTAAAATATTTAAAACTAACAAAGGCTAAGTGTTTAGGTTGATTTTTTCCAGAATTTAAATTTAGAATCTATCAATTTAAATTCCTATAAATTCGTATAGCTCAATTTTCCCTCAGTGCCCCCTTATAACCACCATATGTTCGGGGTCTGTTCCAACTAGTTCAGGGTCAGACTGGGCTTTATAAGTCTAGCGAAGGCTTAGAAGCTACTGGCGAGTATGTGCATCGGCGAGCCAGTTCAGTATTCAGTTAAGTCAGTCATTCAGTCACTTAGTCAGCGCAGTAATTATTCAATCGGGCGGCTGCATTTAATTTTCATTTATTAATTGCAATTTGTAATTGCCAACAACATTGACACAGTTCCAGGCGGGCGAGTGTATTTATTTACTTGTATTTTCGCCGCCCGCCGTCGATTACTTATCGCTGAACTTTCATTTCTGCAGCAGAGAGTTTCCATTTAAATGGCGGCACTTCCGTTTCCTTTGCTCCTCGCCGCCGCCGCCGGCTTTCCTTTCCGGCAGCTGTCAGTTTGACATTTGCATGCGAGTGAACAACAGTTTCCAATTGATTAAGCAATTTGCAGTGCGACACAGACAAAGACGGCTTCATTACGTTAAGGCCCAGCAGTGGGATTTTTTTTATATTATTATTATCAGAGCCAACTTCCGCTGGCAACTATCAAAGGCGAGAAAATATATTCATGTTTTTACAGCTCGCACCCGCAGCCATTAGCAGAAGAAGGCCTAATCAAAGTTTAATGGAAATTTAATTTTATTTATCAGGCAATTCCCCGAGCATAGCTCCTTCGTGAGAAATCAAATGAAAGCGCTGTGGAAAACTAATTAAATGCGAACGGCAGACAATGAAAGCGAAATTCGTGTTGAATTTAATTTACATGAATATTTGATAATTTATTTAATTCATTGAGGCTTTTCTTTTCGCTCTCAGTTACAGTTTCTGTTTCAGTTTCAGTTTTCCTTTCTTTTCACCTCGACTTATGTAATTAAATGTGGAAAATGAGGCAATCACGGCGGGCGGCAGCAAATGAAAATAATTAGCTGGAAAAGCACATTAACATTGGCACATTGGCACACACAGCCCCCCCTAGTAGCCCGTGGAAAAATCGAAAACTACCGGAGAGCCAAGGCTCTTTTTTTATTCCAGCCTCAAATTTCTGGCCCAGTCACTGACAAAGCGAATTTCTGGCTGCAGCTGGAGTACGGATTAGGCCACAAAACCCATTTTCAACTTTCAATCACAGAGTTTCCCTCCGCCCCAGCCCACAGCTCCCAGCTCCCCGAATGAGGGCATAATTACAGCGCGCTTTTCAACTTTGCCGCAGTTCTGATTTGTAATAGTAACTTTTTTTTTGTTAGGCGCTTTTGCTCCCTCATTGTTTTGCGGTCTTTTGTTGTTTTGGCAAGGGTTTCGGGGCTTCAACTAAGTACGAGCTGTGTTAATTTGGGCAGACATTTGGGGGAATTGCTTGTTCTTCAGGCTAAAGTTGAGGGATTTTGAGTTCAAAAGATTCGGGGGAACAGCACAGAGAAAAAAGCTAGGCTTTCAAATTAAATATATAAAATATCTGCTATATTTCTTTACTTATACAACACCTAATTTCCTCACTTTGTGCCTACAAAAACCTTATTGAAAGATAAAGACAGGCATAAATGAATTCATGTTTTTTTCTGTGTGGGAAACTTTTATAAATAATTTCTACCTTTCTTTCTAATAAAGAAGATCGCTGTGGTGTTCTACTATTAAATTTCATGACACTGCCGTAGCTTTGAAATGCCATAGAAAAGGCGGCTGAATAAATGCCCAAACACGCTTCTTTTTATACACAAAAAAAAGGAGAAAAAGAGTGTGTGTGTGGGTTAAAGAGACATAAAATGAAAACCAGTGGCAATAGAGACTCGGGCTCAGAACATGACATTCACCCGGCATTAAAATCGCAGTTGAGACTGTTTGTTTGCCGCATATATATACATTATATATATATATTTGTGTACATAAAACCATATAAAAATGAAAGCAAACAGCGAGACTCGCAGACGGCAATAAAATATCCAAGCGAAAGAGACAAAGTCACGTTGGGTGTATGGCACTCGTGCTATATAGGTGCCAGCCGTACTCTACTGAGTACCAGTACTAGTATCTGAGTATCCAAGAGTGTGAGTATCTGCGAAGTATCTTGGTGTGTGTGTATATGGGGAGTACGATTTCACACAGAGCCGCAGAAACTTCTGACCTACTAACTGCCGAAGACGGAGAGCGAGTCAGTCTCTAAACTTGGGCAACGTTTTTCCAGTTAACTGCAAACGCTTTGACGCTTGACTGATGCCGGAGAGACCCGAAAACTAAGAGACTTCAAGTCTTTAATTCAGAGCCAAAGCCACCTTAAAGAGCCTCGAGCTGGGCTAGGCTAGGCTAGACTCTTCCTCTGTCTTCTGGCCTCTATCCTCTGTCTTCTGGTGGGCGTAACTCGAGCACACGACTTGATAGCGCCCCGGAACGGAATGGAGAACGGAGAACGGAGAACGGCTATCTGCCAGTTGAGTTGTCGGAGGAGTTGCCTCCAACTCAAAGTCGAAGTCGGAGTTGGCTGACACGCTCCACTCCCCCGCATTCTGGCATGAGCCAAGTGAGCTTTTAATGCGAGTGTAAAAGATTATATGGCCATTGACTGCGGCGATAGATGCACTCTGAGAAAAATAAATGGGTTTATTAAAAGGGAATCTTTTGCTTTTCTTTCAAAGTATCTTTAGGATTTTCTAAGGCATCTTTAAATTAAAAGGGGTTTCTGGAACTTGAAATACATTTATAATTTGCTCTAAAAGGGGATTTCTTATTCATTATTTTGGGTAAAATATTTATAGGATTTCCTTTTAGTTTCTCTATAAATTACTAAATTATTTACAATTGAAAGCTAAAAAGAGTTTCTTGAATTATTTTATATAATTTACAACAATTTTTCCTTGTGCACTTGGTGAAATTTCGCGTAGCTCTTAAATTTAGAACTCTTTCGCTGGGTTGTGACACCTAAAATTAAATTTCGTTGGAAATTCGCTGGGCAGTAATTTCAGATGACACACAAAACTTTAGATGCTCCTTGGAATGAGATGTCTTTAAAATTTGGCCAGTAATTTCGTGGAAAATACTTGCCCTGGCAGCTAAAATTGAACTTGCAGGTGGAAGAGATTTCTTACAAAATCCTTACGAATTTTAGTGGCCAGTACATTTTGTTTAAAGTGCAATCCTGCAGACAAAGTTTTTGGCCAGCGTTTATTGCCAATTTTTGGATGCATAAAATGCCAGAGTTTGCCAGCAATTGACGCCCACGGATGGCTCCCTGAGGGTGCATCCTGTTTCTCCAACTGCTCATGGAGATCTGGTATATAGGGCAGCGTGCCAAGTGTGTGCATGTGTATAAAAACATCATCCACCCACACGTATGTATATGTATATTGTGGGTGGGGGGCACGGAGGACGCCTGGATGAGTTGCTGGCAGGGAACAAGTGCCAAACATCGTGACGACAACGATGGAGACGTAGACGGGAGGCAACGACAACTGGAGTCGCAGTTGCGTCGCTTCGCGTCTGAGGCATTTCTAATTTGAGATCCGTTTCTAATTTCTGGCTTTCATGTGGCACAGCCAGCCATGGCCAGCATCGCAGCATCCCAGCATCCGGGTTGGCAATTACTTTTACATGTTGCCGACGCGACATCACTGTTGCAGCAGCAGCAGCAGCAGCAACATTGCTGCAAGAACCGCAGCCAATGTGGCGCGCTCTCTCGCAAACGCACACAGACAGTAGAGATAGGGAAAATGGGATTTTAGGCAAAGAAATATATTTTATTTTATAAAATGTAAAATAAGAAATTAAATGTTATATTCAAAGGTCTTTTTAAATTATTAAAATTAACTAGCAATATTTTTTATTGTTTATTTAGGCAAAGGAATATCTATTAGTTTATTAAAGCTAAACAAAGAAGTACAATTTCATATATAAAATCCTTTTAAAAATATAAAATTTAACTAGAAATATTTTTTAAAATTTATTTAATTCTTTATTTTATTATCTTTGTATAGAAAATGCTTTATTTCCGCTGCTGTTTTCTTGATTTTCACTGTACAGACCGCTTAAGTGGCTGTGTCATTAGGCTCTTGATGCTTTTGCTGTTGCTGTTGCAGCATTTCCCGAACTGGGATCTGGCCTGACATGTATCTGTGTCGCTATATGTACGTACATAAATTAAATTCTTAAATTGCTCGTTAGCTCATCATGAGGTTTGCTGTGCTGTCGCAGTCGCAGTCGCAGTCGCTGGCCTATGATGGGCTACAATAACAATAATCACGCTGCCAACGGCAAACAACAAAAAAAATAAATAAAAGAAAAAATAAAGTGTATGGCAGCCACAATGTAGGTCACCATTTCGCCCCAACCAAATCCCCAGTTTTCCTCTACTTTTCCGCTGCCCAAGCGATTTCCCTCGAATCCTATGCGCTTTTAATATCGCGCAGTGGCATCTTCAAGTGATTTAATTTAGCACCCAATGGATTCTTTTGTCTCATCTCCGGCTCACTAAAAGGGGGAGCTCTGGAAAAGTTGTGGACAAAAATTATGTGCGCCAGTGGGGAGCTATTATATTTATATTTTTACGAGAGCGGGAGATGCGGGCCCTTCAACTAGCACAATTTCATCACCCATGAGATGCTATCGGAGAGTTGTCGTTAATTAGAATACATTAATGCCCCCGTCGCGACGGGTGTCAGTTTAGGGCGGCTTTTGTTCTTTGCCGTGGTGATTCACTGAACCCGTCGCAGTGACTCAAATCTTTGTGATACAAAAGTATCCGCAAGATACTTAAGCAGCCACCGGGGAGTATCTGATTTGTGTGGCACTCGAAGAGCAGGGAAATCGCTGGCAATCTTTGTGTGTATCTTTGTCTCTAATTGTTCATGCACTATTATATATGTTTTGCTTAATTGAAGAAGCTATTTATAATTGTTTAAGGGGTTGTTTTCATACTATAATAGATGGTATTTAAGTTAACAAAGGAATCTCTGTACAAGGGAAGATGTATGTTGATGAAAAGATACTACTTTAAGACATTATATATCTAGTTCTCACTTGGAATATGTGTTGAATATTTGCAGAGTGACTAAACTGCATTTTCCTGTGGAATCTCCAAGCAAATTCCTCACAATCTCTCTTAGTTTCTCCCATCATAATGTCGCTTTAATTGGGCGTTACAATATGTAAATAATTTGCAATCAATCGGTGAGCCTGCCGCTGAACCGCTTTGAACTCTCGAGAATCGATTCCCGGGCACGGGGGAATATTTAACCCAAGCAAACAAAAGAAATATCGCAACATGAGGTCAACAACTCATTACGCTGTTGTTTAATAAACATTTCTGGGGGCTACCCCTCCCTTGAACCCCTTCTTAGCTTAATTACTGCGCCGTTTTGAAGTGGAAGCTTTATTTGATTATGACACCTGATGACCTCGGGGGCTGTGTGCGAGGCCCCACAAAACTGAGAACATTTGGGTTGAAAATCGCTGCACAAATTGAATTTCGAAACGAATTCAAATATGCAAGAAATGCGAGCAGGGAAAGCCAATAAAAGCAAACGTCTCGAGTTATGCAAAAACTTTGGCCGACGAGCATGAGCAATTTATTGCGGAATCCGCTCGCCAGGAATTCTCCCTTTACGCGAAGGTCAACCGAAATGGCCAATAAAATGAAATTCCAGTACCCCGGGAGTCACAGTCCGGAGCCAAAGCCAAAGCCAATAAAAATGCAACCGATTTGGAATCGTTGACAAATCGCAGTGCCAGTGGTTGTTGGTGGTTTCGAGGGCATTACGGCGAAAAGTTTTGCAGTTTAGGGATGGATTTTCGCAGTGCTCGAGAGTAAATGCTATGCGTGAGGTCGAAGGGAGGAGAAAATCCTGGCAAAGGAAAACTGTAAAACCGTAACTGGATTTTCCCACCTCCGAACGTTGGCTTTTCGAGTGCCGCCGCTCACAGTGGCTTCCAATTGAGTTTTTCCTTTGTTTTTGCTCGGCCATAGCCAATTTGATGCGGCGGATTTCTGGAGTTTGTTTTTACGACAAGTCCGTTGAGCAGGAGGAGGAGTAGCTGGGGGTGGAGGCGTTCTGCCATGTAAAGGCAGCATTTTTGTTTTCGGCTCCTTTTTGTTTTTCCTCTCGGAAATTGCTGCCATCGATAGCAATAGCTATAGCCGCTGTCCTCCGACTTGAATCGGCTCCTTTTTGGCCCTTGCAGACGACACTTTGGCAATTTATTTCCATTCCTTGGGTGCGATTTGCATAAGCGCCAGTCAGACTCAGCCTCCTTCCTTGCACAGAGCAAAAAAACTTTCATTTAATTTAAATTCTTGACTTGCTTGGGTTTTGGTACACCGTGAGATATAAAGCAAGGTTTACAGCAAAGAAATATGTTATATTTTTACAGTAATAATCTCCTAAAAAAATATATTAAAATAAATGCAAAGTTGTTTTCTAGATCATCATAAATTTTTAAAGATTTTCTCTACCTTATTTTATCTTTTATTTAAATTTTAGCTGAATTATTCCCTGTGCATTTTTCCTTTTTTCCACCTCAATCCAACCATGAAAATGACACGGCAAAGGGAAGCCAACAGAAAGAAGTCACGAAGATGGAAATAAAAAGAAGCAAGCTTAAGACAAATACAAATCAGTGCATAATTTTTCTATTAAACAATTTCGGTGGGGGTTGTCCTAGCCACCCACTGGACCTGGACGTGGACGTGGACGTGGACCACCTGGCTCTAAATTCGCAGTATGCCAGGACCATGACTCCTGCCGGGTCACGTGCCAGCCATCTATATATGCACGGAGTTTTGTCAGAGTTTTTCCCTGACGCGGACACTCCGGAAAAGTCCAGACAACCCGGACACGTTCCGCTGCCACAGCTCGACTTTTCAATTTTGACGCAGTTTATATTCAATTTTTGGCCGCTTTAATTCGATGTCGCTTAGATCGAATGCGGTTGCCATAGTCTCCCCATATACCATACATATATATAGTATACATTTTTCGCTCTTTCCGAGGGCTATGCAAATTGGCGCTCAGTGCGCGAAAGTCGCGCCAAATGAAAAGCCAAACCGATTGAAATGAAATACACGGCAGAAATTAAACGAATACGTGGGACACACTCTTGCTTTTGCTGTTGCTTTTGGAGTTGATGCCATGTCTGCTTTTTATATGTCATACATATTCAATAACACTGGCAAAATGCAAATTTGCAAATGTCGAAAATGGAAAGTGATGGCAGAAACGGAAAACAAAAAGCAGCCAAACACAATCGAGACTGGAGCTGGAGAGAGAGGTGTCTGGTGTCTCATCATTTCGAGAATCAGCATTGGTATTCATATGCCCAGGCATAGATGGATATATCTACATATGTCCTACTAGACATGGCAAGCATAGGAAGTCAATGGAAGGGGAAAAGGAAAGTATTTAAAAGTTCTTTGTAAGGCGGAAATAAAATCTGGGATTTTATCTCCTTTACTTAATATAATTTTAATACATAGTAGATAGTATTTCCAGCTTAAAACAACTCTCTTTTTTTTTAAAACACCTGCTCTAACTGCTGATTAGAAAACACTTGACTTTGCACTCAACAATCAGCGTATGTTTACCATATTCCCCCCTCGAACCCCAGGCCAGGGCCAAAGCCATTTGTGGGGAAACCTGAGCAAACATTTATACTGGCTTATATCGCCGCCTGATAGTCGGAAACGTGAACTCTCCTACACACCTGAGAACGGACGATCGTTTCAGCTCAATATCAAATAAATTTGAGCTTGCATATTCATAACTCGCTGCACGAAATAATAAAAAGCGAACACCAAATTGTGGCACAGGCAATGATATCAAATATCAAGTGCTGGCCATAAACAACTTGACCTTGTGCACGTACCTCCAAGCCAGCAGAGCTTTTCCCTCGAGCAGGAGAAGTCAGAGCCATGTCCCATGCTCATCGATTACCAATTCACGTTCACACGTTCGCTGGAAAGAGTTTTTTTTTTTTTTGTGTGGATCCATGGGACTGGGACTGAGACAGAGACCGAGACCGAGACTGGAACCTGGTCTCCAGTCGGTGGAAATCCGCCTTGGTCATGCTCATAAATGTGGCTAATTTGCAGAGAGCGCGCGGCCACAATGGCAGCGGCGATTGGCGATGCTTCTAAAACACCTTGCCCCCGGCACGTTGCTGGATTGTTAGCTGATTGAAATGCTGAGGCTGCTGGCTGCTGGCTGCTGTCTGCTGGCTGGATTGCTTTCGTTTCGGGCAAAATTGTACCAAAGTCGTGATTCAGCTAGTGTTTCCACTCCATTCAACCGGCGATAACCTGCCGAATTCTGCAGAGGAACCAAAGCCATCACCTTTAGTATTTTCGGCACGCAACTGGCCCATTACCCCTTTGCCATTATTACCTGGTCCATTTATTGGCCGCTCTCTTGGCAATTAGTTTTTGATTATTTGTGGATCGATGATGGCTCATTTGGCATTAAAAAATAAATGGCTTGCCATAACAGTTACCTTTTGTAACGTAAAAGTAAGGAAGTCAACAAAGGCTGTCATCACATGAGGCCGTTAAATTTTAATAGAATTTCCATAACGATAATGTGGCATAATGGCTGCTCTTCGAGTGGAAAACCTGATTTAAAACCTTCATCACCAGGTCAAAAGGCCGGCGTGCAAACTAATTCATTTCGAAATTCGAATCGAATCGAGCGGATAATCATGTGAAATTTGATCATTTTTGGACACATGGCTTGCCCATTACTTTGGTCATAATTCTAGGCTGGATGTTGATGCTGCTGCTGCTGCTGCTGCTGCTAATGTGCAAACGAACTCAATTACGTAGATAAAATACAGTGCCAGGCAGTGCGGCAGCAACAAGCGCAAAACAAGACAACAACCAAAAGCCATAAAAATGCGCATAAAGCGCAAAACTGATTGAGAGTTATATAGGGGGGTACACAACCATACACACACATACACACGAGGCCCAGGGTATCTGGCAGATACTCGGGCACACGCAGCCACAGATACACAGTATGCCGGGGCCTGAGTATCTCGGACCGGACCCAGCCAAGGGACATCACGCCACAGCGCATTAAAGGAAATTGACGCGGAAACGAAGCGAATAAAAACTACCCGAGTTGGCCGCAGAAAGCAATATATACAGGGAGAAAAATATGATGAATATATATTATAAAACTATGGGAATTTTAAATTTGACAATTAAGATACTTGCGAGAAAAATATATCAATCAATAAGCCTTGAAAAGAGTTTAAAATGAGGCTAAAAAATGAAACTCTTTCACAAGTTTCTCATAAGAAAATTATAGTTTTCATGAATTGTTTGTTTATAGTTTTTATTTCTCTAAAAATATAATTAATTCTACATTTGGTTAAGAGTTACTTTCATTCAAACAGGGGGAAAATCTCTTGAAAAATGTATGAAAATTACCCTAAATAAAAATATATCTCTTGAATCAAGCTAGCAAGTTTTCCCTTAGAAAATTCATAGTTTTTGTTAGTTGTTTATTTTTATAGTTTTTATTTTCCTGATACTTTCATTAAAAAAGCATGAAAATCTTTAGAAAATCTTTATAAATTACATTAAATATACAAATATTCTTTTTAAATCAACTATTATTTTTCTCTCTCTGTTCCTCAGGGGCGGTTATGCAGGGGGAGGTCCGTTTGTCCGTCCAACAAGCAATTTCCAGCTATCAACACAAACCCATACATACACTCGGCCCGATAACACACTCCCCCTTTTCCGCAGAAAGTGCTTACTTCATTACGCATAATTTCCTGAGCCTGCGTTCAGCAACATTTTCATTTTCATGTCCATTTCCATGCCTCCCTTTTTTTTCTGCGTCGAATGACACAGAGAACTGCGAACTGGTCAGTCAGTTTCGCAGTGAGAATGAGTCTCAGAACCGGAGACCCGAGACCCGAGACCCAACCAGTAAGAGACTCATACCCTAGGGGTTGCTTGCCCGCCGCCTTATCGAGGGTCTGCCAAATGAACTATGGGGCCATGGCCATGAGATACGATGAGATACGATGAGGGTGTCCATGTCCAGCCACATGTTTCAGTTCAGTTTCAGTGTTTCCTTCGTTTCGATTCGTTTTTATGTGCGGCTGGGCAAAAATTATATGCTGATTGCAGTTTGCCGATAAGCGGAACGAACCAAACGAAATTATGGCCATGCGGGCTGTACGAATATCTCTATCTCTAGAACGGACTCCAGGAGGAGGAGGAGGGAGCAGGAGGAGTCGGAGGTGGTTCGGTGCTCGTAAATGGAAACTAACCGCAGCTGTGCGAGATTTGCAAAAGTTGCATTGTAAAATGCAAAAATTGCATCCACTTGGGCAAAAAGGGATTTCGCGGGAAAGCGGGGGAAAGAGGAAAATTTGCGGCGTGTCTGCGTGTGAAAAGTCGACGCAAGTGTGCGTTTAATAGCGCTGCGGCTGCGGCAAAAGATACTTTTGCACTAGGGAAAGAAGAGGTAAACCCATCTTGGGCTCTTTAACTTGCCAAGTACTATACACACACAACACACACAACACACACACCCCAAGCACAACACAAACACATGCAGATGAAGAGCGTTTAGCTCGGGAGAAAGTTTTCTCTATGCCTTGGCTTTTGTGGCCGGGAGTTGAGATGGCCTGGGATGAGATGAGAGTTGCCTTGTTTCACTGCCACTTGCCTATCTTTTCTTCTTTTCTTTTCTTTCCTTTCTTTCCAGCTCTTTTCATTTCTTTTTCACTTTTTTAGATTTTTTTTTTTGTTTTTTGCTCATCGCCCCCTTGGCTTTTGTTTTCAGCTGTTTGGCCACGCTCTTAGTTATTATAGCAAATTATTTGTTTTGACTTTTAGTTGGGCCGTCAACTGGCAGCGGCATTGTTTGTGTTGTAAGTTGTGTGTTGGATGTTGCTGCGGCTGCAACAGTTGCTGCTGATGCTGCTGCTGCTGCTGCCGTTTCCCAGCTGCATCAAATTACCGCCTTTGTCTCGTGCGGTTACTTCCCATTTCTCATATTTACCATGCTGAGGCAGAGCCTGAGGTTTGGGGCTTGGTGATTTTTCAGCATCTTCTCCATTAGTTTGGCTTATGAAAGTGCTCGTGCTCTCTAATTACGACCCCCGGTGCCGATACTGAGGAGGCGACGTTTCCAAGACATTTATAGTTGTCACTGGCAACGAATTTTCAAGCCAGCAAAGCAACAGCACAGCCCTAGCACAGCGAAGCAACCCCCTTTGTGGCACAAACATCACGCATACGCCGCGTGGGAGGCCAAGACAAATTGTAAGTCTCTCTGTTTGCCCTTGTCCTCCATCCGTATCCCAGTGTGGCTGTGTGTGTCTAAGTAATTATGAGAAACGCACACGCAAAGCAGAGGGAAGGGGTGAGGCGAAGCAAAACAAGAAGTAACATAAATTATGCATTTTATTTGCTCAAGTGCTGAGGACACAAAGGATACGATACAGCCACACGCGCATTTGTTAAATGTTTTAATTAATTTACGAAACGCGCTACCAGCTTTTTTGTTGCCCTTAGTTTGCAAAGCTCCAAAAACAAGCAAAAGAGATATTATAAAATGATGGTTACGACTAACGTATACCGGGTATATTATTTATAGCTCTGTAGAAATAGATAAATTTGGGAGAGGTAGCTTTAATCAGAAGCTTCACAAAATGAATAAAAAATACTGCAAGTTTTCGTGGTGTTTGTGTTTTAACTTTGATTTTAAATCAGAACATTCACAGAAAGTAATAGGAAATGGTGGCAGTATTCGACCAATATTCAATTCTTGTCAAAATCTTCATACAAGCATTATTACATTTAATTTAATAGATTCCTGCAGTCATTTATATAAAATATTTTAAATACCCTTTACCACTCCCCTATCAAAACGTACCATTACAATAAACAAACTTTGCAACTGTTTCTAACCGTGCGCATGTTTTCTCTCTGTGTGTGTGTGAGTTTGGCAGTGTGGCAAGCAGATTTGCAGACAACGAACAAATAAGCTTTGGCAACAACTTTGACGGCAACAGCGACAACTGAAAAAGCCACGAAACTGCAAAACTCATTGCACTTTAAATTGAAATCAGTGCGAGATACAAGAGGTCACCCCCCTCTACGACCCTTGACGTTCCTCTGTATAATGGCATCCTTCTGCAAGTTTGGGTTTTTTTCCCTTTTTTTTTTGCTGCCCTTTTTTTAGCGCGCGCATTTTGCGGTTGACAGTTGACACAGTGCAGTGGCAGTGGCAATGGCAGGAGCCGTATCTGTAGCTGGAAAATGGTGAAAATCGGGTAAAATCGGAGCAGGAAGTAGCGCCCCCTTCTGCGCACTTGTCTGGCAATTGGTTTTGGGTAAATGCTACACTGTTTAAGCTAAAATGCTGCCATTAAAAGGCGCTTTCCCCGCCGAGTTGAGTTGAGAGTTTCCTGTGCCCTCATTACGTTTGCGCATTTGGTATATTGGTTTTAAATATTTAAGCGTTTGTATTTGTTGTAAACGGTAATTGAAGGCAAACACCGGGCCGGATGTCACAGGGAATAGTAGATTATTTTTGGTACTAAGAAAGTAAGTAAATTTGTTATAAAAACAAAGGTATCTATTAGATAGTGGTAATTACCTTTAGAAATCCCTTTGCTAACTTACAAATCAATAACGGGTTAATAAACAGACACGCTTTCTTAAGCCTGATTAGAGGAAGTGACCATCTTAATGGCTCCATCGTCGAGTGGGAGTTTCTCTGGCGATTCATAGGCAAATGTGCCCACCTACTGGCCATCGATCAAGAGATCTACGCAACCAAAACAAGCTGAGAAATCGTTAACTTTCACCCGAAAATCTGTTGGACACAAAAGGCAGCAAGCTGAAACAAAAACTGGTTCGCCAAATACATATTACCTCATGGCCCAGTCAGAGGTACAAAGATACACAGTCAGAGGCTAATTATTGGAGATACATTTTAAAGTAAAAAATCGCAATCTTTTAAGCCTTAGTTTTAATTGCCACCTGGTGGTGATTACTCAACCGGCTTTGGCCAAAAAATCTCCAGGGAAATTGCGCCCCCACACATGAAAGTAATGCGGGTCAAGTGGTCTGCGCTCTGAGTCAGGCTTTAAAGGCAACGTTTTTGTGCATTTTGCTAACCAAACTCTGCTGAACCCGTCTATATGGCTTAGTATCCGCATGCCCTCTCCAAA
Source organism: Drosophila ogumai (assembly GCA_018904815.1). NCBI lineage: Eukaryota > Metazoa > Arthropoda > Insecta > Diptera > Drosophilidae > Drosophila > Drosophila ogumai. The sequence continues at coordinate 20,799 of JAEIIJ010017067.1, read as the reverse complement.
TCAATGCCACACACACGCCCTGTTTGCCAATCCCATCGAACTCAGTTCATTGCACAAAAGCCAGCAAAATATAAAATTATAAAAGAGAGACAGGAAGAGAGGAGGGAAGCTTAGCCGTAACATAAATTATGGACTTTTGTTTAAAACCGCAGCAGCCGCAAAAAATAAAAATACAAATTGAAAAGCCACTCTCGACCAACTTGATACCCCGGGTGGGGAGTTAAGAGGGAGGCAGCCACCGCGAGGGGGAATCACCTCAAGCCATTCTCCTTCCTGTCACCGAGACCCTTGTTATTGGAAATAAAGCCTCTAGAGGCACGTGTTTTCAGCAGAGTATTATTATCCACGCGATACCCTATCTTCTGGGGAGTGGTCTCTGCCTAGTGTTTGCTTATACCTTATTTATGCGCTTATTTCAAAATGATGTCCATCATGGGAATAATTGTATTGTGCTCGGTATTCCGAATTTGCATCAAACGCCGCCATTTGTTTGGGCTTTTGTGCGAATTTCAGAATCTGAATTCACAATGAGTCGGGCTTTGTTTCTCGGCTCTGCCCAAGGCATTGAACTGTAATGGCCAGAACCGAAAAAAACTGAAAAAAACAAACAGAAAATCTGCCCAAAAGCCTCTAAAAAAATCAAGAGACCGAGAGAGAGCCAAGCCAAGTTTCCCAGTGCTCAAGGCCGGGGCTCATTTATGGCAGTTAAAAACTTATTAAAACAATTTGACCACAGTTAGCAAGACTTAATTGCAGTGGCACAATTACAGGCCCGAAAACCCCATTAGATTTGGCATTTTACGGTTTCGGGGCCACAACACAGTCCCCCTCCGCGTCTCCGAAATCCAGTCCAAAGCGAATCGATTCGAATCGAATGCACTCGGGTGACAATTTAATAAGCCAGAAGATTGGGTCTGCTCTGGGCCCTTTGGCCAAATCGCATCAGCATCGTATATAACAGCCATTCCCGGCAACTCTCTCTCTATTTCGGTGACTGTTGTTCGCTGGCAACTTGTTTGCGACTTGGCCCGTCTATTTTGTGATGTTGCTGCTGCTGCTGCTGCTGCTGCTACCTCTTCTGAGGTTGCTGCTGCATTTTGCCGGCTCATTTCAACTTGGCCCGAATGCATTTTCTATACAAACACAGACAGAGCCAGAAGGCCAGAAGGTAGCAGCGGCAGACGGAGCTGGAGCTGGAGCTGGAGTAGACAACCGCAATTCGGTTGGGCATGGGTATGGCCAGTACACAGAGAGAAATGTAACCAAAAATGCACTGCAATTTACAAAAGGTAAGTTTTTAGAAATATTTTGCCTACAATTTTAAAGATTCAATCAACTAGCAAAAAATCTGGAAAATATTTAAGAAACATTTAACATATTTCTTAACAATATTTTAGCCATTGATGAGCTTGTTGCCATCTTAAAACGCAACTATAATAAATAATCATTGACATTTTTGAGGCTCTAGATTAGCGTTAGTAATAAAAACCATATTTTTAATTAAACAAACAACCTTCAATGTATTATTTAAGAGTAATAAAAGTTTTAAACAAATTTGAAGGTCAATTTCCCCACTTAAAAACTCTAAACTCTTTAACTTTAATTCTCTTTATATTTTCTACAATTAATTAAAACAATTTCAAGTCTAAAAAACTTTTCCCTGTGCATCAGTTTGCCTCTTACCCATATCTTTTCAACTGGAGAATGGCAACTTTTTGCTTTATTGGCTTTATTGACTTTTGGTAAGTTCTCGACTGGCTTCGCTTCGTTTGGTTTCGATTCGATTCGTTTTGGCGACCAGCTTCTTGGGGCTTCTTCTGGAGCGAGCAGTTATTTTTTGGAGTGGCCTAAAAGGGTATGCCGGTGGTCGGTTAGTAGACTCTACTGATTGCTGCCTGTGTTTATTCGCTTATAAAAATAAATAAACCCAACGCCGCCAAATCAGAGAAAGACCCGGAGCTGGGGACAGAGACTGGGAGAGAGAGGGAGCAGGAGCAGAGCAGAGCAGGACAGAAGTTGGCAGTTGCAAGACCATAAAACTGGAAAGTTGTTTGGTCAGTTCTACCGACAACAGCAACAAGCAGCAGCAACAGCAGCAGCAGCAGAGGCAGCAGCATCAACATCTAGTGTCGAGTGCTGCTGGCTCTGGGGCTTTGATTTTCTCGCTGGAAATTTATGAAAAATCACTCAATTTTCCAGATTCAGCTCCAGCTGCCGCGGAAAGTGTGTCACCCGCCAAAAGTCGCAGAACCCCGCCACAGATCGTCCAAGTAGTATCTTTCTTTGGGAGACCAGGGTTCAGCAGACTTGCAACTCGATCTTGGGTTGGTTTTTATGTTTTCCCGTTTTTGTCTTGGTTGTTTTTTCGGGTGAAATCTGGTTTTGCATCCGTCTCTTTTCCCGTCTATCTTTCTTTCTCTGTCTCTGTCTGTTTTGTTTCTGATTCTGTTTCTTTTCCATTTGCATGACTGAGGTTGAATCATCGATGTCGATATCGAGCTGGCGTATCTTGCAGATACTTTGCACTTCTCCCCATGCAAATTTGTGTATATTTTTTCACCAGTTTCGGGGTATTTGGACTCTAAAACTGGTTTCCATCTCCTCGAGCAGGACTCGGCCTTTCAAGCCAACTAGGGATGTTCAAAACAATCGGTGTATTAACTTTAATCGATACTTTATGTGAAAGAAATTGGGAAAATCGAACATATATCGATTTCTTATGATGTTATTGATAAGTATATTAATATTTAAAAGATTTATTGATGGGATGAATTAACAATTTTATTAATTAAATAATAATATTCGATATTTATTAAAACGATATTTTTCAATATTTAAAAATTCGATGTTAATAGATCCGATTTTTTCTTCACAACACATCCCTAATCCAAGCAATTAGCAATATGCCACAGCGGCGTAATTATTAAAAGATACACGCGTAAAAATGATGTTAACTAAATTGTTTTTGATTTATGCCTCAAGTTCGAGTTCATTTCGGTTATGAGTGAGTGTCTTTAAGCCAAATTTATGATAAGCCGTTGGCCGCTTGGCCTGCGTTAACCTTAAGCCCGGGCCACAGATACAGATACAGATTCAGATTCGTATCTGTATCTGGGATGCGAAAGTGAAAGTAGCCGAAAAAAAAAAGACGGCAACTTGCACTCCTCGATCTCTCGCCTGCCTGTCTCTCTTTCTCTGTCGTTCAGGGGTTTTCAGTCTCGAGTGATTTTATTACCGCCTCTGTCTCTCGTTTTTGTCTGTTTTAACTTTGGCTTTTGTTTTCGGTTTCAGCGGAGTTTCAAAATAAAATTAAATGCTAAGAAAAACAAAGGCAGCCATCGAGTGAGGAGAAGCCGAGGCAAAAATAAGAAACAAACAAAAAACAACAACGAAAATGATTACAACGATTTATACATACGTAGTGCGGGGCAACGTGAGTTCGGCATCACGTTTCCTTTTTATTGCTCTCTGAATTTGTTGCTTGTTATTTTTGTTATTTTCGCCGTTGTCATTTTTCATTTCGGACTCAGTTTGCTGCGGTAATTTCGTGTTTTTTTCTCGTTCGGTTATTTAATGATTTAAAGATTATACACGGTCCACCAGGCGACCGACCCTTTTACTCCTGGCCGAAGTGGACTGGAAGTCCTCCTCCAGCAACCCCAAAAAGCTGAGGCAGAAAAACTTTCGCTTTTTTTACACCTTTTTCGGCAAAGAAGGTAAAAAAAAAGTGTTGTGTAAGAGCATGTTAATTTGGGACGAAGGCAGAAGGTGTTAAAATTGCAGATAATGTCTGCGGTTTGTTGTTTGAGCTCTCTCTTCTTGGGGCAACCAAAAAAAAGTAACCTCTTCTTTGAGGGATGCTGTTCACACTCCGATTGAAGGGATCTCCATTAGGCGACCCAATTATCTTGCAAAAAGGTAGTGGAAGTTAAGCGGCTTAGAGGGGAATATCTAATTCGGTGGCAGGGAACTCTCCGTAAAGTAAGCTTGGCCTGAATTTACATTCATACAGTATCTTGGAGATAAGTTTGTAGGAAGGAGCCTCACTGTACGCCCCACTAAGTGGCCCTGATTCTAGCCTGGCTCATATATGATAAATCTGCCTGACTTGGCTCATATTGCTTGCATAATCACCTCACCTCAACCCTTTCGGCGGCGCAGGCATTTAACTTAATGGCGGCACTTTGACTCACAGAACAAACTCGATGCTCATAAATATGCTAATCAGGGGGAGAGACACGCCTCATTCTCCACCTCCTCCTCCTCCCATTGAGACAAAGAAAAGCTAATTCGGCCTGACACAGTTTTGCAATTATTCAATGGGCAAACACAATTAAAATTGTGAAACACGACTTGCTCTTGACTGGAAATGTCAAACGTTCGAATGCTCCGTGGATTCTTGGGGTGTGGGGTGGGGGAAGCTGTTGTTGTTTTGCGAGACGTTTAGGCAGGCCATTAGACAGATAGCGCGCGCATCCGTCAGATACAGATACGGCTACATTAGCGACTCAGCTGCTGGGAGGTTGGAGCAGTCACAGCCACAGATACAGATACATTTACAGAGATACAAGTTCGAGTACAACGCGGCATCGATTATTTGCCAGCAAACTGGTTCTGCCAGTGCCCAACTATAGATAAGTATTTCAGTATTCCGGGCAATAAATGCGTGGGAAACTGGTAACAGCGACTGGGCCATCATCGTCCGATATAGACGCGGAATTGTGGCCAGTCAGGCTAGGACAAAGCCCGGCTGCGGCGCTAGATGTGCAATTACAGATAAGCCCGAACTCATTATAATAAAAATGAGTTATTAAAGCTGAAAAACTGAAGAGACCCAAAAGTTTTCGCCGAAAACTAGCCAAGAATAATGGCCCGACCTCTGGCGCTATTTTTTTTATCCCCCTGGCCCGGCCTGAACTTTAAATTAAAGTCACTCACTCACTCACTCTATTCTCTCTTCTCTTCTCTTTTTGGTTTTTGTTAATTTCTTGGAAGCTGTCAACGTTTGAGAATTAATTTTTACACCACGGTCCGGGATCTCGGACCTGGTTTCCTGGTCTAGCCTTTGACTGGGCCGGAGCAGAGGTGGAGAATCAAATCATGCAAGAAATTTGTTACTGACATAAAAATTACCATCATTATAATGTCTGGCCCGTCTAACACAAACACGAACACTCGAAAGCGAAGCAGGAAGAGCGCCACAAAAGCCAGTGTGTGGTAATAGAAAATGTCGAAATTAACACTGCGGGAAATATTTGGGATCTCTTAAGAAAAATGTAGAGAAGGAAAGAACTTTTCTGGGACTACAAATAGTATATTAAATATAGCCTTGTATTCTATTAATTATTTAATTTGCTAACTCTAAAAGTCTTGCCAAATCAACTTATAAACTAAAACTCATAATTGCAAAACTAGTTTTTAATAATTAAGATGTCTTAATTAAAGAGAGCTTTCAAAGTTCATGAGTTCTAAATTATCGTTTGATAATTCAATTAAAAAATGTCTTTTAGTTGGTTTTGTTTTCAGAGATTTGCAGAATTTTGATTTGATTTATTTACTTATCACTTTTAAATACTCTCCCGGGAGTTGGAAATATTTGATAATATTTAATGATTTATTGTTTGCCACAAGGCTAAGTAAATTTTTTTCAAATGAATATTTCTTCTGAATATTTCCTTTGAATATTTTCTATAAATATTTCTCCTGATAATTTATTCTGAGTATTTTTCTCACGAAGTTTTGTTTTAAATATTAGCTCATATTTTATGATTTACATGGCAGACCATATTATGTAGAACATTTTTATGTGTTTACCCAGTTTAATAATTAAATTACATTTTATTGGTTAATTATTATTTCTGATAAGTTTCTTTTAAAAAACCGTGCTTAGAAATATTTAAAATCGTGCTAAATTGGATTTATAAAAATTTTTTAATTCCAATCTCCCCAATTTCCCCAAGTGCACTTTCCTAAGGCCAAGGGAAGCGAAACTCGAGACTGGCTAAAAACGACAAAGGAGCGTCCCAACGAATGCAATGGGGCGGAGGAGTGATCGATGCTGTCCGGGAATGGGCTTGGGACTTGGGTTTCTGGCAGATGGGAGATGGGAGTGGGCTTCGACATTGCCCATTGAAACTCACCTGCGCATGATGGGCAGCGGCAGAGTGAAGCGTCCATCGTTCATGAGCGGAGCCGGCAGCGGACCCGGCAGTGGCACCGTCGAAATCACGGACGTCAGCGCTGGCGGCTGCGGCGGCGCAGCTGCATGGGCAGCATGTGCTGCATGTTGCTGCTGCGCTGCTGTCGTTGCAGCAGCCACGGCTGCGGGTGGTGGCGGGGATGGTATCGTTGCCACGGGAACGGGCAGGGCGCTGTAGGGCGGCGGGTAATGGGGATGTAGGATGTCCGGCAACAGAGCCCGGGCCAAGCCCATGGCAGCGGGATGCGGGTGGGGCAGGGGATGTGGATGAGGAAGCGGATGAGGATGGGGATGATGCAGGTGTGGGGGCGGATGCAATTGGGCTGGGGGAGGCGGGGGCGGTGCAGCACCATGATGACGTCGCGGATGATGGGGGGGAAATTGTTGCTGCTGCTGCTGTTGCTGCCGGCGTTCCCTTCGTTCCCTGCGCCGCTGCTCGCGTGTCCGGATCTGCTGCTGCTGCTGGAGTTGCTCCTGCTGCTGCTGCTGCTGCTGCTCCTGTTGCTGCTGCGTATCCCTGGCTGAACTGGTGGTCAGATCATCCGTTTGGCATTCCGTTGAGGTGAAGGTGCGCGGATTGCTATTGCTGCTGCTGCTGCTGGCATTCACATTGATTATATTCACACTGTTATCGGCTTGCACACTGCTTTTATTATTATTATTATTATTTAGCTTATTTTGTACACTTGCACTGAACACTTTATTATTGATTTCCACCACGCTGTTGTTGTTGTTGTTATTATTATTGGCAATGTTGCTCGTGCTGCTGCTGCTTCTGCTGGGGGTGTAGCTGCAGTTGACAACGCACACGCCATTGTTGTTGTTCACAATGCTTGTGGGCGAGGAGGCCACTGAGACGCGATTGCCGTTATTAGTACCGTTAGTAGTGTTGCCGTTGTTGTTGTTATTGTTGTTCACTTGGATCGTTAAACTCGGCTGTCGCTGGCAGGACTTGCTAGTGGTTGCCGTTGCTGCAGCAGCAGTTTCTTTTGCCGCAGGCAACACTGCAATGTTGCTGATGCTCTTGGCCTCGTCGCTATTGAGAAAAACACTACTGCTGCTGCTTGCAACAGTGGCAGCTGCTGCTGCTGCTGCATCTGCATCTGCGGCAGTGGCTGGCACATTCAGACGCATCTCGTTGGCGTTTTCAATATCCAACTGGCTCAGTCCCCGCTCGAATCTGCTTTCACTCGCGCGAAATTCGGCATACAGACGCTCGAGTTCTGCCAAACATTTGTTGGGCCGCAGCACACTCTTGCTGTCGTACACTGAGCGATATCCGCCGTAGTTTCCGCTGCTCGTATAGTGGTTGCTTGCTGCCGCGTCGAATGTTGCCGAGAAACTGATCGCTGCTGCGTGCTCGGCGCCGATGTTGCTGGCATTGCTGCTGGTGTTGCTGCTAAAATTGCTCTCCCAGCCCAGTGTTGCTGGCATGGCTCTCGCTCTCACCGCCGCTCTTTGCTCTCTCCGGGCACAGGAAACAGGTTGAGTGACCTGCACTGCCACTGAGCTGGTTTCCTCGTTTCCGCTGCCGCTCTCTTCTGGTGCTGCTGCTGCTGTTGCTGGTCTTGGTGTTGGTGTTGGTGCTGCTGCTGTTGTTGCTGTCTCATCACCGCTCTGTTCATTGATAATGCAATTTTCTTCGCTTTGTTGTGATCCCGCATTCGTTGCTTTGCTTTGTGTTGCTTTTTCTGTTTCTGCTTCTGTTGTTGCTTTCTCAGTGTTGGTGCTTTGCTTTGTTGCAATTTCCACTGCAGTTGCTGCTGCAGTTGTTGCTGTTGCTGGCGTGAATGAAGCGCAATTCTGTGTGGGAAAAAAATAGAAAGAAAGAGGTATAATAAATATAAGACTAAGAGTTGTGTATATTTTTCGAACAGAAAACCTATTCGTTTAACAAATCAACAAAACACCTAGATTAAATATATACATATATTTATTTTATTCAATTTTTGAAATTTTGTTAAGTTAAATAACTTTTTCCCACTCTTTTATTTTTTATTTTTTATTAAACAAAATCTTAATTGCGAATACAAAACATTTTTTATTATTGGCAATCATTCGCTTTTTAAGGCCTTTAAATTCTAAATAGAAGACCTTGATAATGCGATTTTAAATCGATAATTATTGATACAATTTTGGTAGAACAATCAAAGTAAAAAAATATCATAACTAAGGCAAAAACACATACTTTTTAATTAGGAAAAATATTCTATGTTAGCTTTTAAAAGTTCAACAAATCTGCTTATTCAGTTTTAAAATTTTACAAATTAAATTTTTTATGAATTTATAACAAATTTAGTGATGTAACCCCTTTCAAAATATTGAATTTTGTGTAATTTTCTTTAAACTTTAGCTAGATCGACTCTGCTGCTCTGATGAAGAATTTATATGATTTATAGGGTTGGAAATGACAACTCCTATCTTTATATAAAATTGACCAGCTTTATTTATTATCTCTGAGTAAATGAAAAGCCAGAAAAAGTCAAGTTTCCACATAGCGTATGACAAAGATTTAAGTTTCAAGTCGCAATTAATGCTAATTGCCGGGGGATTACCCCGAGCTGTCGTCATTTTGCCCTCGCAAAAAGGTGCGAGTATCCTTCGCTGACGCAGGGCATAAATGTGCGCTTAATTGAATTAATTAAGCCAACGCATAAACATAAAACCGTCACAAGTAATTGTTGGTTCTCCGCTGTGCCTGAGCCCTGCTGATAAAGCTGTCCCAGTCCCAGTCCCAATCCCAATCCCAATCTGAATCCCTATCCCGATCCCTAGCCCCAGTTCCCTTCGACATGATGTGGGTTACAGACCCGTGCCCGTTGTGTGTGCTTGTGTGTATAGCATGTGGGTTCTAATTATGTTACGCTGTGTTACTTGCATTAATTACGTCTCAGAAATATAATGTGATTTACTGTTAGCCCCGCCAACCGCCTCGAACTCATATTGTTCAAATGCTGCTCACTCTTGTGCACTGTGATTGCGTCGCGTTGCTGTCGAGTGCGTTGCAATCACAGCAGCAATGACAGCAGCAGCGGAAGGGGTTTTCTTTTTTTTTTTTCAGCCCGCCGAAAAACCAAAACTCATCCTCGCTTAACGGTACTTGGAGGGGCAGAAAAGCACTGGCAACTTCATTACTTCTTGCCCATAAACCTCTCGTCATGAGCCAGTCGTCAAAGCTGAACGTATGTGTGGCCTGGAAAACAGAGGGGAAAATAAGAGCGACAGTCTGCGAAGAAGACTTCTCCATTTGTCAGTCCGCTTATTAAGTTCGTCCATCCATGAAGGGATATTGACACTGGCAATGGATTAGAAATACTTCTTCGGTATTTGGGGCAAGATTAAATGACCCTTTCAGGGAGAGGAAAGTCTCTTAAAATTTTTGTGATCAAATCGGGAAAGAGCTTTGAACATCAAAAATGATATTAAAATTACTAAGTAAGGTAAGGGGTTTGGTGCATCTCGATTTTAGGTGTGATATTATGAGAAGATTTTAGTAGGACTTGGAGTTCAGGGAAAGTTATTGCATTTATTTTAAAACTCTTGAAATAAATATCACTTTTTTTGAGAGAATAATATGCTTTAAGTGGATTTTCACAAAATTGAGCTTTTCAAGGAATTATAAACTATAGTTGTATATATTTTCTATTATTTTCTGATAGTAAAAACCACTGCATGATTCTTAATTTAATGATCAAACTGCAAATAAATTACCAGCTTTTCTAAAGAACTCAAGTCTAACTTAAAGAAGATTTATTTAGCTAAGGGATTAGGTGGAACTTTTGCATATAACTGAGTTCATACAGAAAATGTAGAAAATTTTTATTGTTTATTTTCCAAGAATGTTTTGTGCGCTTATAAAACCCCTTTAAAAATTATTGCATTTTATTTGAACACCAAAAAGAGTTGTGTAAAAGCTGAAATTGATATTTTTGTTTCACGCTCTTCCCACCTCTACACCCCCTTTGTGGAAAACCATTGTGCACTTTTCCCCCTCCCTCCTCTTTCTATATTCAGCCCCTTGCCCGGCGCCTTTGTGCTTTGTTTGTCATTTTTGTGCGGTCAATTTTCCGTTTCGGTGACGCCGCATAAACAAATTATGAAGTGTGCACGAAAAACCAAAAGCAGCCACATGCGAGCCCCTATGCGAGTACTTTATGCGATGCTTTATGCCATACTTTATGCATATGCATATAAAATTTAATATATGTGGAAACAATGCCCCGCCTCCGGCCCCGCCCCCCTTAGCTCACGAGTTCGATACTGATAGGCAACATATGGCGCTTATCTGCGAGGGATGCTAGCGCGGCACTTAAGGGCCTAAGTGAAGCATTAGCCCTTATCGGGGCTTACAATATGGGCAAGGGCAGGGGGGAAGGGGGACCTTATAATACGAAGTCGGAGCATGGAGTACGAGGCTGTCAATGGGCCCGATAAGGCGACAGTTCGACTTGGCGCTCCCATTTCGCGCCAGAGTCCCACACAGAGTTTCCCATTGGCGGCGCCAAACACTTTGCGTTGAACCCTTGACATCAAATTTGATGGTGCTCCATTAAGCAACTGAAAGTATCGAGGGGAGGATGGGGTACTGCGTTGGGTAAGGTATCAAATTTTCACCTAAGAGAGAGGGTAAAGGCATTTGGCAAAAGGTGTACAAACACTGCTCTCGGGGTGAGATGTGTACCAAGGAATCTTAAGGGTTGATCGATGAAAGAACCTTTTTAGGATCAAGCAAAAGTCTTCAAGAATGTTTTTCTCTGTGTTCTTTTAAACCTACTTTGTAATACTATAAAATCATCTTAAAGGATTCCCTTACTTTTTAACAAAGTTTAATTTATTGCAGAGAGTTCCCTTTTACAAAAACTCACCTGCGATATGTAGTCATCCGTAAAGGAGCGCTTTAGACCCAATCCAGCGGGAACATTAGCCGTTAGTTTAGCAGCCTTGGCACCGACCTCAGCCTGACCTTGATCTTGATCCTCATCTCGATCCTCTACCACTGCTGCTATTTTCTTTGGCGATCGTTGCGATCTATCACATGGTTCGCGGGCCACTTCCGCGCTGGCCCTGACGAGCAGGGATGAAGTTGGTAAAGAAGGAGCTGCCCCACCCTTGGGTTGACCGTCCGTGTATAAAGATTCATAGGAAGGTGGCTCCTTAATCGAAGTGGCAGCCGAGGAGCACCACTGGGTGAGCGTTCGGGAGGGGCTGCCCTGAGAAGAGGGAAACGAATAACGATTCCTTCTGCCACCAAAGAAGCCACCTCCTTTGGCCAGGTGATCGAAGCCAGCGATGGCCTCATCGAAGGCCCTTAAACTAAACGGGGGAAACGAAGGCACGGGGCACGGAGGCAGGGCCAGGAGCAGGTCCTGCTGGTGGTGGTGGTGGTTTTGGTGGTGTCCGAATAGGGGTAGGTGGTGCTGGGGTAGTGCTCCTTGGTGGGATGAATGGTGGCTCAACGCCAGGCCCGGGGCCAAGGACGAGGCCTCGTAGCTGCTGTGCGACTTTCGTAGCTTCCTATTGAGCCGCTCGTCGTCGTCTTCTTCCTCCTCGGCCTCCTCCTCCGAACTGGGCAGGGGCGTACGCTCGTAGGGCGTCCACAGCATTGAGGAGAGGGCCTCCTCCACGTCCGGCGGTCGCTGGCGGTGTGTGGTTCCTCCTGTACCCGTGCCTGTTCCCGTGCCCGTCCCCGTCCCTGTCCCGCCTCCTGATCCCGTTCCCTGCCCATGGCTGGGTGTGTTCCGTTCAGACAAGGACATGCTGCGGTGGTGGCCAGTGTCCTTTGCCTCATCGCTCAGCCGTGATCCACATTAGGTTTTTGGTGGCCAGAAGAGCCTGGAATAATAAAAAAGTATTTGTTTTAATTTTTTAAAAGGGAATTTTAACTTAAGCTAAGAGATCTCTTTTATTTTCTTTTTAATTAATTTTATATAACAAAAATGTTTACATTTTTTAATTATTTAAGCCGCAAAATAATTAAAATTTTATCAAAGGATTAATATATGTATTTCTTTTTTGCATTAAGTTTTTAGTTAAAATTGCTTTCAGTTAAGTCTTAAATCCTTCAGCATGCCTTGTGTTCTTTTTACAACAATTCCAATCTATAGAAGCGAAGGCTTTGTGGGAATTTATTTCATAGAATTCGAATAATAAATATATCGATTTACTAGCTTATGCCATATATCTACTCCATAAATCCACACAAAACAACTCCCATTCGGACTCTCAGTTTTATTTTCAGAAAAAAGCAGAAACATTTTCCAACACAACACATAAAAAAAGAAAATATAGAAGACCAAGCATGTTACAACTCGCATTGTAAATGGGAAATGAAAAACTTTTAACTAAGCAAATGGCTGACAAATTAAACGCTTACAAATGCCCCAATTCCAAGGCCCAAAAACTTTTCAGCCCGCTCGGCCTCTTCCAATTTGATAAATTGCGATTAAAGCATTTGAAATTGGAAGGGCAGTGGGGCCAAAAGCGGTTTCTTCTCTAAGTGAATATGCCCCCCGGTGAGGGTAGAGGGGGGTGCGGTGTAGTAGAAGGAAAAAAAAACCTAAAAATGGAAAACCCCAAAACGAAATAAGCCAGCAGACATGAAAAACAAGCATCCGTTTTGTGGAAAATATATGCAGAAAAGTTTGCGATGCAAAGTTTTTGGCAGCCACGCTCGCTCTCTCTCGATTTTCCTCCTTTTTCCTCTTCCTTTTTGCCCCAAAGGAGTCCGGAGTCAGAGTCAGGAAAAAGGAAAACTTTGCCGCAGACCTAGGGAAATTGAGTACGTGTGTATGCGTGTACGTGTGTGCGTGTGTATAGGCCTTGCCAAGCCAAGTTTAAACTGGCATCGAGTGGAAGTGCAAGGAATGGCTTAACTGCCATCCGACTAAACGGGACACATCGAAGCGGAAATGGCTGGCCATCCAGTTGGCCGATGCAGTGGGTAGCATTACATGGAGAAAATGTTTAACAGTATGAATATACATAAGGTTTTTATTAATAATAATATGAAAATAAATAAAATTTACAGAAGGAGAAAGTAGGAATTCTCTAGATTTTAACATTTTAATCGCTCAATTCTTACATATTTTGAAAAGAATCACAGATCCATTCTCTCAAAAATCTTTAATATTTAAAAATCCCTTAAAAATTCTAGCTTAGATTGTGTAAATTTGTAAAATAAATTTTATTTAAGAGTGGTTTTGTTTATATATTTCATTTTCAGACATTTGTAATCCTTTTTTTTAAAGAACTCTTTAAAGAATAGTTTTGGAAGCTATGCATGGCCATAAAGCGAATAAATTAATTAAATTAAATCTAAATTTTTTAACAATACAATAACAAAGCTCATTTAATAATTTCAATGAAATTTTCCCTCAGTGCTGCTGGCCTCCTCACTAAAATCCAAAGAGTGGAGCAAGTTGAAGACTCTTGAAGTCGCGCTCTCCCGGTTTTGGTTGGCAAGTTTTATGTGTTGCATATCCCGAGGCGCTTGACTGTTCTAATTTTTTCACTCGCCAGCCCTTGGCCCCGCGCTCTCCTTCATTCTTTCTTCTTTGGAGGCTTCTTTTCAGGGTTTTTGGTGTGTGTGTGCTCTCTGTGTGTGTGTGTGTGCTCTCTGTGTGTGTTTGTGGGCTTCTCCGCCATTGAATTGGTTTCTTTCTGTCATTCTTTACTTCTTTTTTGGTTTTGATTTTTCTTTTTTGTCGTGTTTTGTGTTATGCTTAAATAAAGATTTGTGTTAGTGTGTTTCATTGTGGCTGTCGCTTTTCCTACTGGTTATTGTTGCTTTTATGGTTGTTGCTGCGCACTTTCCTTGTGTTTGTTTGGGAAGTTTATGTGCAGTGCTGGGCTCTGGCCTTCATTGTTATCATTCTCAATGGTCGCCATTTCATTGTTGTGTCGAAGGAAAACGAAGAACAAGAGCCACACACCGAACAGAGGCATTCAGGCTGAATTAATACACTTGAGGAAAAATATGAGAGTAGCCTTGGGAGCATATTATTAACAGAAAAGTTATTTTCTTGGAGGTTTTCATCTTGGTTTAATGAGTTATAAATAAAACAAGCAGATCAAAAAATTATGTAAATTATAAAGATACACATAAAAGCCTTTTTAAAATATATCATATTTACAAATGGGCTTATAATTCCCAAGTACGTTTTCTAGTTTTAAAATTAAAAACAAATTTTTTTTTTTTGCATTCTTCTCCTTTCTTTAAGATATTTTTTTTATTTATAAAGCTGTTAAATTTTTCGCAAACTTAATACAATTTTTTCATTTTTTTTTTAATAATAGTTCCCCCTCTTTTCTCTCACTGCACATATGTGCAACAATTGAGAGTGGGCCAACCAGCATGTGTGTGTAATATGCATGTTACCTACTTTTGTGAGCTTTTAATTAACAACAAGCCCCAAACAAAGCAAACTGAGCGAGGCGCCGGCAGAAGAAAGGGGCGGAAGAAAGCCTTGAAATCTCAAAGGCCTTTTGTTGGGGGGATTTCGCAAGTGTGGCATTCGGCTCGTTAAACATGCAGTGTACATATTTTATATGGAATTATATAGGGATTTGCGCCAGCTTAAATTGCAATTGAACATTTTGCGCCCTCCCTCAGGGCTAATGAGGCCTAACGAGTGATTTAATTTCGAGTATATATTTGCAGAAATTTCAAGTTCGGACAACTCAAAGCGAGAATCGGCACAAAGGAAATAAATAAGCAGCTGAAAAGTTCAAATATTTACGCAGAGGCGGAAAACTCTGCGGAAAGCGTCACGCAAATGAGCAAAATGCCAAAATGCTGCAACCATTCAATGGAATTATTTACATAAATATTCACAGAGCAACTTGGTCGCTGCCATATTTTTATTTGTATTTTTTTATTTTTATTTTCATTTCTATGTGCCATTTTTATTTGACTAGACGTGCGTCAGTCAATCATGCTCCTCCAGAATGCCGGCGAAAAACTTTTCCCACTGGGGAATATTGCCCCCCATTGAAGTGGGGGAGTTGCAGATAAATATAAATACATCTCTATATATATATAGAAAAAAAAGATGAGGGGAAAAGGAAAACTTGAAGAAGCGTTGCCATCGACAACTGAGCACAGAGGCAAATTGCTGCCAGTATGTTTGTAATGCAAACAAACTTTATCTAATTAAAGGAACACGTGTTACACAACGCCCCCCCACTTGGCTCCTTTTCGTCTAGGAAGAGTCTTCATCTCGGGGATCGACGTCTACGTCTACATCTCCATCCAAATCCGAGTCCGAATACGAATACGTATAGGAATATTCTTGGGATGCCGGCAGCTGCTTTACATTGATGACGACGCACTCGAAATGCTTTTGATGTCTCACTTTGCATTTGTCGATTCCGACAGCTTCGTAGATACACAAGAGTGTGTGTGTGTGGGTGTGTGGGAGTCTATATGTGATGCGTAACTTCCGTTTCCGTTGCCCTTAGGCCTCCGCTCGCTCCGGTGTCTCCTGTCTCCTGCGACTCTCTCTCTCTTCCAGCTGACTGGGCTGCCGTCTCTAGTCTGGCAATGTCGAGTGCCTTTTGAGTTGTTTGTCAATATGTAGACCATTATTCAATCAATATATTGACACACATTTCATTTCCTGCGCCAGAGTCCGTCTCCCTTCTACTCCCCTCACCATTAATCCGGCCAAGTGCTAATCGCAAACAAAGTAGTTTTTGCTTGAGTTCCATTTCAATTTCTATTGACGTCTCAGCCACTCATTTTGGCCCATTTTTATGGCTCGTGGCTGTTTGGTTTTTCGTCTCGCCTTCGCCTCCTTCGATTCGATTCGATTCGATTGATTCCCCTGCCGGTTTTACGTACTTTGACACACTTCCAAGGCTCCGTGATGCCTTCTTCTTGTTGCCTTTGCCCCAAGGGACTTACATTTCCGCTTAACTATTGACGGTGGGGTAGAAGGAGGAAAGCGGAGACTATGCTTCTTAAATTGAATTTGAAGCCGGGTATCCCTCCTCTGTTATTTGCACACGAGCCGATATTTCTCTTCGTGTGCTTCCCCACTTTTTTAATTTAATTCGGCGCCTTTTGCTTTGGCACTTAAAAAGTTTTTCCCAGTGCCCGAAAGTAGGCAACGAATCCCGACCCGAATCCGGGAACAGAAAAAAAATTAACTAAGGTGTCACACTGCGGGAAAATAGTTACAAAATAAGCAGGATTCTGTTTTTGAGTTAGTTGGAAATTTATAAACTATTTTGTTACATATTGTGTGTGTTTTTAATGAATATATTTGTGGTCTTTAAGCTTCGGGAATTTTTGTAAAATTAAACCATATAAATTAAAGGCTTTCTACCTAAATTAAAGGTTTTAAGGCCTTACCCTAACCCATTTTTATTCTAACATATATAATATTATAATTAAATATGTAATTTAATTGAAATACTTTATTTTCTCCTTATATTTTACATATTTTTTTTGAGAAAAGTCGAATTTAAAATTGATCAATTTTAATTAATATACTTTATAGATACTTTCTACCAAAATTAAAGGCTTTTATGCTTCACCTTTAATGTATTTTGTTGTAAGATAAACATGTTTTGATTTTAATAAGGATTTTATTTTATTTCACTATATTTCTGCTAGTCATATATGTCGTATTTTTAAAGGAAAATCTAATTAAAATTTGGGTTACTTAAATTTATAAACTTAAAAGACACTTTCTATCAAAATTAATGACTTTAACGCCACACCTTTAACTTGTTTTGTTGGAAAAATATATATTAATATTATTAAAGGTCATATTTATTTTCACTACATTTTTTTTCACTACTTTTTTGGCATCGAAATGTGAGAGTGAATGCGATCGAGTTCCTAAATCACTTAAGCCATTCAAGTTTCGTTTCGATTCCGAATCGAGCCAAGGAATAGGGAAATTGTGATAGAGAGATTACTTCTGTAGTTGAGGGATTTGTTGAGGCAAGCTGGAACAGCGTAAGGAATTGACTTTTGAAGTCAGGTCACAATAATCCGCATTAAATTGGAACTCTCGGTTTTTTATTCGCCTTTCAGAAACCCTGGAGATACTCGAGGCCTTGCATAATTAAGAGCTGCAAGTGCAATATTCAATTAAAGTTTCTTGGACTTTTCCCAGGGCTTCAATTAACCAACTATAAACAAGCTGCTAACTTGGCCAAAACAATTCTGGAGGAGGGTGGCAGCTGCAGGTGCTCAAGCCACCACCATCACTTACCATGCAGTTCGCCTTCAGGACCTTAAAGCTGCTTCGGCTTTGGCGGCTGCTCTTCAAAGTTCCAAGGCTCCGGCCAAGTTTATATATTTTTTTTTTTTTGCTGCTGTCCTTCGCTCCTTTTTGGTGCTTTGGCCGGGCTCAGACCCGCCCCGATGCGCTTAATTATGCTAAAAGCAGGCAGCAACAACTTTGCCAGCTACAGAAATGAATATTTACACCTGCCCGGATGCAAATGTGGCGCCAATGTCAAAGCCATCAAGTGTGGCGCCACATAAACAAAGTTTTCTTATTTTTCATTCAACAGTTTTTGATAGTTTTATTTTGATTTTATTTTAACACATCACTGGTAGGTGCTATTTTTCTTTGGCTTATTATCCACACTTTTTGAAACTGCAGTTCAATTCTTACGACTTTTGGGGAACCCAAACGATTTATGCCCGGAAAAACAGTGGTCTTTGGCCAGGCTGCTGCCACGGAAAACGCGAACGAACTGACTGGCTTAGAAACGGCACAAAGGCTTTTCACTGCGAAACTTGGCTTCGGGGAAAACTCAACTAAACTCTCTCTATTTTTGCTTCGAGGTGAGTCTGCGCAGGACCCTCGCTCGGCTCTCATAATCTGCACGTGCATGTGGCTTCCTGGAAAATGTGTGGAAAATGTTTGTTTACATTTGGCAGAACAACAAGGCAGCGAGGAGTTTCGGCAGGAGCGGGGACAGGCGGAGACTTCAATTGGATGTTGCCTACTTTCCGACGGTGAAATATGACTTCTGCAATCGAAGTGGAGCTGGAGAGATGCAATTGCAATTGCAATGGGCCGAAAATGGCCTGAAGGCCTGCCCCAAAATTGAGCAACAAGCTGTTCCGGAAGCGTTGGTAATCCTGGCTAAAACCGATTCCTGGCACCCGATTCCTCCTAGAACATTATCCCTAATGAACTGAATGCCTTTTGCTGATGGACAAACTTTTTTAATTATCATTAATGAACACGCTGGCGGTGGTGGCGGCGGGTAGCATCATTGGCCAAGTTGAGTCCTGCAATTATTTTAATGTTCAATGAGGTTGCTGCAGCAGTCATCGCCAATGATTTATTACTAGGACCCCGCCCCTAGGTCTCCCGAAGTCCCAAGTCCTCGTTCTGCCGAAGTGAGTGTGTGAAAGTTGCCGGCATTGGCAATTAGATAGTCGGGGAAAAGCCGGGGAAAAGCGGGCAAGTCCATGAAACGGCGTTTATGTTTAATGCGTTATAATGGCCGTTGTAAGTGTACATAAGTTGATATAAAAGTTTTATGGCCCGGGCGTGAGCAGCCTCCGGGATCCGATATGAAAATGGGTGGCGGAGGCTCTAGTAGAGCTTGTAGTCCCTCCTAAATGTAAACAAATCGATGAATTATTTCCCAACTTATCGCAATTGAAATTTCGATTTAATTCAACTCTCGCCACTTGTGGGTCAGAAATAAATTATTGACCCTCTTTGGTAAATTGAATTAGAGATACTCGAATTTGTGTTTGCATTATGAATTTCCATGGATTTCCCTGGCTAAGCTCTGGAATTTATTATTTTTCCACAAAGATGGGCTCTGTTTTGAGGTTTCTCGATCGAGATCGAGTTGGAACATAAATTATGTGCCCATTTTATTGAATTACTTTGATATTGCCAGCCATAAATTATGTATGTTCAACAATTTTCCATAATTTATGCGTGCTTCAAAACAATTTAAGCCCCCCTTTGGGCCACCGGTGGCCAAATAAAACACATCGATGGAAATAATTTCAATAGAAAAACCTAAGCACAGGAGGTGGCGGGCCAACACGCACGAATACCTCCCCCAAAACAACAAGGACGCACACACAGGCAACCACTCACGCACACGGCCACACGCGTACGTGTGTTTAGCCAGATATCCGTATCTATAACTGCCTCACAATTGCAGTGCACTTGCCGCAGAAAAGACCGATAAAAGAATAAACAAGGCGAGGAGTTTGGGGTTTGGTAGAAGGTAAGGAATTTTGAATACCCTTTAGGCGAGGTAGGGTGAGTGAAATGTGAAACTTATTTATATATGAATACCCTAAGGATATAAGTAATAGTATTTTTAGATACATTTTATATTATTTAATGAGTATAAATCAAGACTTAGCTTCCTTATTTAAAAATAAATGAAAAATCAAAGCACAACCTTTCACTTAAATTTAACTAAACAATATTTGATACTTTATTTAATAAATAATCATTTGATAACCTTACCCTTTATTCACTTATTAACCTGATATTAAAAACTTTATTATTTTATTATCACAACATTTTTTTAGCCCTACTTAATATACCCCCCCTATTACAGGGCACTTTCCTAAACCATTTCCATTTCGTTTTTACAACCCTGTCCTTGCAAGGGAGCCGGCGAAGCCAGTGGAACCCAGACCCCATTTATGACATATGCGCGGGTCGAAGGGCCTTGGCAGTGTGTGAGGTGGGTGGGGATGCAAAAAGGCCCTGCAGCCGGCAGACGCATCTCAGCCCCCTTTTCGACAACACCCATGCCCGGGACCATGGCGAAATCCCACCTCCGGCGGCAGTGGCAAAAAAATCTTCGGTTTAAGCGATTTCGCTAGCTTCGGGCGGAGTTTTTCCTTTTGATGCCGTTGTCCTTGGAGCTGCATGGAAAATGCTCTATATGGCTGTATATGAATCGGAATCCACGCAGGACTCGCAGGAGTCGCCTGCTCCCCCGTGACAAACCGTGGCAAATGGCGGAGGATTGGAGGGTAGCTAGGTAACCGTAAAATAGAATGCGGGGAAAGGCAAGAATTGCAATAAAACATAAAATTGCTGACTTCAATTCGTTTGCCATTTAGGTTTCGTTTTCCCTTTTTCACCCCCCTCTCTGCGCCCACTCCTATGCCCATGCCCAGCTGGGCCATTGTGTGTGCGTGGGCGTGGGTGGAAAAGTGGGGTCTGGGCGTGTGTGTGTGGCAACCTGCGTTCGCCCCTTTATATATTTTATTAGGTTTTATTTGATTTACACTTGTTTTGTGCTGAAAGCACTTCGCCCCTGAGCCCTCAGCATGTGTGTGTGTGTCTGTGGAAGGAGAAGGCATAAAAGGAGTGAATGGAAAGGCGGAGGAAGAACAAGAAAAACCATCCCATTTTGAGTTGAACATTTTGTGGAAATAGCTAAATTCCCATATAAAAATGACAGCCTATAAAATAGAATAAAGAAATTAGAGATGCATTTGGAATATTAACGACATGCGATTAAATAAAGAGAGAAGGGACTTTGATTTTAAAGGGGATTCTTTGACTTATTTTTTTTAATACATAAGAAAATGTATAATTTCCACAAATTATTAAAGCTTGTTATAAAATATAATATAT
>JAEIIJ010017066.1:0-58474 GCA_018904815.1 Drosophila ogumai | reverse complement strand
TTAATCTATCATATTGAACCCTTATTTTAGTATTTCGTTTTTTTTGTCTTGAGAAAGAGGTTTATATTTTTTTTAAACTATTATATTTTCCTATACCTCCCTTCAAAGATGAGGTCCTTTTAAAAAACACAAAACTTATTTCATTTATAGATTTTTCTAAAGGTTAATAATATCCAAATGGAGTTCTTACTCAAGTCTTCAATAAAAAGAGCTCAAAAACAAAGTTTCCAAAGTTCTTTAAGCAAAAATCATGTAAAAACTTGACGCTCTCGATGCCTTTCCAGCTAGTTCTTAAATAAATTATTTCTTAAAAAAATTATTTCTTATACTTCTATAAATCCTTGAAATCTTTTCTTTTTATTCTTAAATAAAATGACAAAAACAAATGGAAAACACTTTTTAATCTATTAAAACTCTTTTAAAAAGTAGCTACAAAATCTTTAAAAAATTAACTAAAAATTAACTAAATCATAATTACTAAGCATGAAATATTCAATATTTAATTGAAAAGTTTAAACTATCAAACGACCACTGTTTTTTTTCAGCTGTAAAATAGGCTTAACCTCCCGGGTCCCGTTGCCATTGTCGTTAACGCTGCCATACCCAAACCCAATCCCGCTCTGGCGCTGCTGTGAATGATTATCTCATGGTCGGCCAGCCAGTCCCAGCACTGCCCGAGCAGTTCGTCTTTTAATTATGTATATTTTATTTTTGTGCGTTATCTCTTTTGGCAACAACATTCGCCTCGCAGCGGCAGCTTCGAAGCATGTCCCGTTGTCCATAGTCCTGTCTCTCTGTTTGGATGATTTTCATTATCCCAGCGCTGGCTTCGTGCTCCTCGCGCTCCTCATCGCTGGCTCGTCGATGTGGCTCGCTTTGCATTCAAATTCGCTCATTACTCACTCACTCCCGCGCTCGTTGTCCTTACTGGTTCCTCCTTCGCATCCTACACCGCCTCCCTCCGCTTATCCCCCGGGAGTCGCACAGCTTTGGATCCTGTTCCGAGAATCCTGATGCGGCGCCGTTCGGCGCTGCGCAGCTCCAGAAATTGGGTCAAACGGTCATGTCTGCTAACAAGAAAAGCGTGCCACTGTATCTGTGTGTGTGTGGTGTGTGCTTGTGTGTGTTTTTGGTGTTTGGTGGGGTAGGTTAAAGGATATATGGAGGAAAAATAAAGGGGGGTATGGGGTTCGTTTTTATTGCCACATGCGAGAGGCGCGTTTCGACTATAAAACAAGCGACGAGCGAACCCACAACAAAGCCAGCAAAAACAGTCGAAAACCAAAGCGAAAATTAAACTAAATATACTACGACGTACTACGAATATATATACGTATAAATATATATAGTATATGTGGTATATATCGTGCATATATCCCTGTGTTGGTGCAATATTTAAAATGCTAATTGCAAAAATGGCGGCACAAAGTTATGGCAATTTGGCAGGCGGTCCCCCGAGGAGCTGGCCGGGAATTGTTTATCCTGCCGCGTGATATGAGTTTTATGTGCTCCCACACACACTAACGCCAACACACACACACACACACCCACAGGAAAGCAGAGAAAACAAAGCAACAAAAAAAAAAGCGACAACAAATATCAAGTAAAAGGCGCAGAACATAAAAAAGTTTTTACACACGCACGCACACACATTAACATGGCCAGATAAAATGTCGTCGCGTCCTCTGACCTCATCCTCATCCCGCCACGGCAGAACCCACTCGGCCACCTAAAATCCTTGCCCCCCGCTCCCGCAGGACACGTTCATTGATTAATTCGCCAGTGCCGTTGCTGTTCGCGCACTCACATTTGCACTCAGATTCGTGCTCGTCATCTCATCATCTCTCCCTTCCAGTCTGGAAAAGCAGGCCTCCTCTCCCGCTCTCATTTCTCCCTCCCGTATATATATATGTATACCACAGCAGCGCCATCTGTGGGTGGCGGTTGCAGCCAGCAGCAACTGGGGCCAAACTTTTAGACACTGCCTTCTGGCATTTCACCCGCTGCGGGCGACTTGAGACAGGCACCGGGGAAGCCTCTTGAAGGGGTGGCGGGGTAAGGAAACCTTGGCTTGAAAGGACACTTGAAGAAAATTATGATTAAATGTTCTGATATAAGAAAGAATTATAGATTAAAGATTTGTAATTTTTAAATAGTTTCTTATTTTTATTTGAATATCCAAGAACCATAAAAATATTATAGAAATAGTAAGGAAAAGTAATGATCAATCATTTGATTGTAATATTTCTGCCTTACTTCAAACCCTACTCCCACTTTGTATCCATCAAAAGTCCCCCAAATTTTCTTTAAGTGCACTAACCCCATCCCTTTTCGGGGCAATCTCTGCCTGGCGGCGCATTAATAACACCAGCTCACGATATCGCCGCAAGCCACTTTCAGTCGCGACTTTTGACCGCGCCACTTGAGTGGGCAACCTTCCACCTCCTACCCACACCCACCTCCTCCTCCTTCTCCTCCTCCTTCTGGGCTTCATCTCCTCCCCAATCCCTTGTGCCTGTAACTGTTGATATGGCCACCTAGTTTAATGCCCCACTCGCATGCACCTGAGCGAGCGACCGAGCTCAGTCCGTATCCTTAGCCCACGCCAACATGCGAGCAACAATGTGTGGCAGCCAAATTGATTGGAATTTATTTCAAAGGAGCCATAAACACCGAGGAGAACTCGGGCCGCGTGCGGAGCAAAATCGATTATTATAATGCCAACAAGAGGCGGCCTGTTGCTGATAAAGGTTAGGAATGAGCCCAGCCACTTGACATTTCGTGCAGGGATTACACCCAGACCCAGACCCGTACCCAGACTGGAACTGGAACTTTTGACTCCCCTCACCTAATCTTGGTCTTAAGTAGTGCATCTATTGATTGCTCACGTCTTCTTTTTTCCCATCCTTGAAGCGAGGAGAACGTGTGGAAGCTCTGCGAGCAGGTGAAGCGAACGCGGCCCGAGGAGCTGTCCAAGTGCTATGCGGTCTTTGTTTCCAATGAGGGTCGCACTGTGCCCCTGTGGCGTCAGAAGGCGGGTCGTGGCGATGATCAAGTTGTGATATGGGTGAGCATCATTTTTTTTAGATGTTAAAATTATGAAATTAATTTATAATTATTATTTTGCAGGACTACCACGTCTTCTTTATGCACAATCCCTCGCCGAACCGCTGCCTGGTGTTTGATCTGGACACCACGTTGCCCTTTCCCACATATTTCCACAAGTACGTGACGGAGACGTTCCGCTCCGATCTGGCCCTGCGACCGGAGCACCACAGGTGAGACTTTGAGTGGAGGATCCTTAGAGATTATAAACTTATGAGGTTTTTATTACAGATTCTTCAGAGTCATACCCGCAGACACATATCTCATTGAGTTCTCCTCGGACCGGCGCCACATGCGTCGGCCGGATGGCAGTTGGATCAAGCCGCCGCCCTCATATCCACCCATTCTCTCCAACAGTAAGCCAAGGATATACTGACATATAGAAACCTGATTAATTTTGAACCCGTCTTTCTTGTAGCCAACTTGCACTGTCTGGGGGACTTTATCTGCATGAGCGCAGGCAAGGGTCCTGGAGCAGTCTACAGCTTGTCGGAGTTCGTGCAGAACTTCTACAAGTCGCCCCATGTGATGGCGCAGAACAACAAGTAGAGAGCGAGTCCCAAGAGGGATATCCAGCATCCTGCATCCACAGCAAACCACATCTCATCCAAATACAAAGCCGTATCGAAATCGTTTTGTCGTTGTCGTTACCAGACAGTTAATTACCAATTGCATACATATACATACATACATATACACGCAAACATATAAACATAAACATATAAAGCATATATAAGTATAAATATATACATATACATATAAATATAAATATATTTATGATAATGTATTTTTGTATTCAGGTTAACAGCAAAAATCAAGTGCAGAAGAAGGTTACAACAGACGCTGGCGCAGCTCTTCGCGTTCATTTGTATTGAAATTCAATTCTAAAGAAATTATAAATCTAATTATACATTTTTTTATTGTACGTATATTGTATTTGTATTGTACTGTATTCGATAAAAGCAAAAACACGCGTATATATATACATACACACAGCATATACACCATATATGTATGTGTACCGATAGCCGAGGGCAGGATGAGATTTTTATTCGTTACTCTCTTACTCTCTCTTAAGTACTTTTTGTAACTCTAAACCTAACGAAATGGAAACGCACCAATTACGAGTAAACAAGCCGGCGGATGTCCGAACGGATGTGCGCCCTATACATACATATACATACATATATGCATACTATATATACATATGGATATGGATATGAATCTACTACCACTTTGCATACTAAACGCTACGCTCTCGATTCTGTAATTCAATTTTTGGCTAGGCTCAAAGCTAACCCACACCTAACTCGAACTTTACTCTACACTAATTATAATTCGAATCTAACGTTAACACGTCGACTCTAAGCATTAAAGCTTGTTAACTTGTTTTACTTGTATTTACACTAATTACGTACTCGTACCGCAATTATATTTGTAATTCGATAATTATCTACTTTGTATACAACGGAAACCCAATCGAAGCTAAATCGATTAATCGAGTCGAATCGACGATATTACTGATAACGTGTATTGTATGTTTGTATCTAGCTAGTTTTTGTACGGTTTGTAAGCCCGAGGATCCTCCAGCCGAGTCCGCATTAGCAGCCCCGCTCCGAAATACCCAAAATCCTTGATTCCAAGCCCCGCTTAGCGTTGATTTCGATATATTTATCGTATCGTTTCCCCCGTTCGATTAACGACTTGTGACGCGCAAAGACTGATTCATTATACGCTCGACGGTAGCAGCAGCCCCTCTTCCAAGCCTACTCCTTCTGTCCACTATCCCTTAAAGCGGGGATCCTTGAGGACCCCGCTCTCCGAGTGCCCTGCTTGGGCCCTAGAGTTACCTTCCAGGCTTCTTTCGATTGTTTGTTGTCCGGCTTCCAACCTTTACACTCGGATTAGTTAACGAAACTCGCATTTATTTTTGATTCACTGGTTTACATTGGTTTTGGATTTGTATAGAGAGGTTTTTACTCGATTCGTACGTGCACGGAGTAACCGTATGCTCATATGAATATTTAGAACATAAACGAGGATGTATAAAAATAAATGCTGTGCAAAAGTCTCAAAGTTAAACCTAAACTCTTAATTATAAAACTCTAGCAAACAACCAAAAAAAATACAAAAACAAAAAACAAACAAAATCTCGAAACGTTTCTCAATGTTCTCAATGTATCTGCGATTAGATAGATATATTATATATATATTTACACGGTTACCCTGAGTTCATCATCTCTCTCGTTGATCGTTAATCGCTGTAATCGTTCATCGTTTATCGCGCGAGCGATTTGCAATAATAAATTGTGTAAAAATCAATTATATATAGACGACACTCACATAGATAGAGCATACTTATCGCGTAACTCAGCATATGCGCCACTCTTTTTCTCTTCCAATTTTCTACTACCACCCGATACATGGCATATAAACAATATTGCATCTCTCGCAAATACATAGACATATAACGGGCAGATATATATATATATATATATAGGTTTAAGCTAAGCATTAAGTTTTGGCGCCAGCCGCGAGATATGTGCGTCTTTTTACTCTTTTTTACATAAGCATACTTATATATACATAAATATTTAACTGAAACGAAACGCAACTGAGCAGAAAAAAGCAAACAAACACACACAGGATCGACGAAAGAGAACCCGCGCAGCCGCAGACCTTGGTTCAGCAGTATCTGTACATAATCAAAGGGGAGCGATCCTCCGAGAGCAGATCGGGACAGGCCACGACCTCCCTCGAAACCCCCCTCTTCCATCTGAACCCCAGCCAGCTGCAAGTGGTTTCAATTCTCCTCCTCGAAGACCCTCCCCAGACCACAACTCCACAGTCACAGTTTTTCGAAGAGCTCCATGCTTTATTGGCCTACCGCCTTTGTTACTCTATTTATCTATCAATTATCCAAGACGTACCAACTATCGATCGTACTTTTTATTGTTATTGTAAAATATTTTTGCAACTCCCTATAGTATTTACACACGTGCATAAATAAATGAATAAAACAAACCAATGTCTAAGCGCGGCGAGCAGCAAATGTAATAACATTCAATTTACGGATCAATGCATTAAGATTGTTCTCTCAATTCTGCAAATGCGAAGCGCTAATGGAAAATCAATACGAATACAACTTAAACTAAAAATACCGATCAATAAAATATTCTTGAAATTGCATTTTAAAAAACCCTGCCTGGCCGGGTGTTTTATTTCATTTGCGGGAAGTACCTAGATATGTGCTTGTTGAATGTTTTATTTCCTTAATTGCTTTTTCCAGTTTGCACCAAGAAGCACCAAGATATGTGCTTTTAGAGGGTTCGGGGATCCCCTTAATTCCTTTGTCCAGTTTGTGCTGAGTGCGTGGTTCCCAGAATGGGAGAAGTAAACATATGGTGAATATTTATTTATACATTGTTTTGACAAGGATTCTGTTCTACTGATTTTCTTTTTGTTTTTTTTTTTTTTTTTTTTTGTTTCAACAAATATTATGTTATCTTTTTAGATTTCTGGTATTTAGAATTTAATTTCAAATAATAAAAATTTTTGAGAATTAATAGAAATTTATTTGTTATCATGAAACATGAAATTTAAGTTACCTTTTTACTTTATTATATTTATTTTTTAGGTAAAATTTTTTAATAGGTTTCTACTAAAATAAAAGGTTTAATTGTTAAAATTTGTACTCCCAAATAATACAATAATATATTTTTAAAATTCTGTTTTTGTTATTTTAAATAATCATTTACTTTATTTTTATATATTTCTTATTTTTATGTAAAATTTGTAATTTATTTCTATTAAATGTACAGCCTTAATTGTTAACCTTAAAAAAACTTCCAAGTAAAGAATAAATTATTAAAAATGTATCTGTATCTCAGCTTTTCCCACAGCGCAGAATTCTTTTATACCAAATCACGATCAGCCGGCAATCCGGAGAGCAGAGAGCGTCCAAGTCGGAGAGAGAGGCACAGTAGCGAAGGTTTCGACTCTAGCCTCAACTCAATTGATGGTTCAGATAGCATTCGGCGGCGATTGGCGACGGTAGCGATTCGGGAACAGCAGCGAAATGGCAAAGAATCTAGAGAATAGCCTCATCGACGCGTACTCCAAGTACGTCTGCATCGACGAACACCGGCCGGAGTATACCGCCC
This sequence comes from Drosophila ogumai, assembly GCA_018904815.1. Lineage (NCBI taxonomy): Eukaryota > Metazoa > Arthropoda > Insecta > Diptera > Drosophilidae > Drosophila > Drosophila ogumai. The sequence continues at coordinate 51,206 of JAEIIJ010017066.1, read as the reverse complement.
ACTACGACGCCCTGCGAAAGGAGATCTACAGCCAGTGGAAGGGCCACGAGACGGTGGGGAAACTGGTCAACGGATACACACTGGGAGGTAGGTTCTCCAGTTCTCCACGTATTTGTATCCGCGGCTGGGAGTACGTGTCCCAAAGTGCGAGAAAGTGCAACGAAAATGCACTCGAATTGCATTTAAACAAGTTTGAAACGAAAATCCATGAAAGAAAACATAGTGTTTAATTCACAGACCGGCTTTATCTGTTTTATTTTCCGGTGGTGATAAGCAAATGTTGCTAAATGCTACGATTTAAACTAAAAGCTAAGCCGAAAGTTCTATACCCTGGGTGTGAGTGCAAGTGCTAAATTAAATAAATATTTTTCAAATGAAATAAATAAATTCATATATTCAAATGCTGTTTTAGAGTGTCTGGTATGTGCATACAAACCATTCACAATTAAATACATAAACTGAAACTGAGATCCCCTTCGGGTATTTGTGTGGGGTACATAAGAAACGAATTTCTAGAAGCTTCTGCATTCATTCATAAATTTATTCGTTTTTTTCTTACCCTTGCATGATATTATATTTTTATGTCAGAAGATTGTTAACCAGGAACTGAATAATTTCCAAACCCATAAATACCTATATTATTGATCAGTATGCATATTTATTATATAATTAAAATTAGCAAAGAAAAGTTCCAATTGTAAACTTCGGCATTCCAAAGTTAACTTCCTTTTTTTAAGAATTACAGATGTTAATTGCTGATATTGTATGCATTTTATTCTTTTACTTTACTATTTTGAAATATTTTATTTTTCTCCTAAAAAGAATTTAAAAGCCTGCCTACTTCCTTTTTTGTTTTGAAATTTTTCTTGGGTTTCCCAATAAAAAAAATAGGGTATTTCGTTGTTTAGGATCGAATTTGTTCCGAATTGTAGAGCTAAAGGCACTGCCGATTTATTTGAGAGAAAGCTAAGAGGAAATAACAGCCCGAGTTTGTTGAGGGCTGTGAAAAACTTGTTTGTTTACAATGTTTTCAATGGAACCCAAACTGTCGAGCTCAGCATTTTTTACTTTAAACTTAAGTGGTGGACTTCCTACATTGAAATCCGCGATTTTTAGATTTTTAGTTGTGTGAGGAAATATTTTATTTATTTATATTATTTTATTAGAACTCAATTAGTTCCGATGGTCAAGGTTGGTTTGTCAGGCCGATTTTCCTGGAAACAGGGCAAACCTTTAGCTTGATAAGATATCTGGCGAACAAACTTTGTTTGTTTAACTATTACCTGCTTATAACAAGACAATAAATGTCAACTTCCTTTACAGGAGGCTATGGAGACAACCTGAAGGTGGGGATGCCGGATGAGTTTGATTTGGTGATTCACCTGCAGTTTCCCGAAAATGACAAGATAATTGTCACAGCGGATCGCTCCAAGCCAGGTGAGCAGACTTCATGAGTTTTGAAATAGTTAACTTCATAAATTATCTTTTTTGAACAGGCAACGTGATCCTGGACATGACCAAGGTAATGCAGATCCTCGCCAATCAGGAGCACAATAAGGCGGTTTTCCAGCTTCTGCAGAAGATCGTCAACCACAAGCAGCAGCTGCTGGAAGATAGGCTGCAGAGCTTGCTGCAGGGCCTGATGACGCAGGCCCTCATCAAGATGGGCAACCAGATCGAAGTGAACGGCTTGGTCTCGCCGCTCAAGTACAAGCGATGCGGCCCCGCCCACACGATCGAGGTGAAGGGGCGCTACGTGTACTCTGTGGACTTTGTGCCGGCCATCAAGCTGGCGCCCGCCCAGAGTGTCCTAGCTCCGGAGCAAAGGCGGCATTTTGGTCAGACCCCTTCGTGGGACGCCGTTCCCAAGCCCATAAAACCACCCCGGCCTGATAACCCCTCCTTCAGGGCTTCCTACTACGAAGCCGAGAAGAAGCTCATCCACGGCAAGTACAACCTGAAGAGTGCCATCCGTTTGCTAAAACAGCACCGCAACACCAAAAGTAATATGAGCAATCTGAAGAGTTACTTCATCAAGACGCTCTTCCTTTGGGAGGTGATCCGTCAGGATGCCAGCTACTGGAATAGGTCGGTGGGCGAGCTACTAATTGAGGTAAAGTACAAGGAGCAGTCTATACCAGAAACATATTTCATGGTTTAGCCTTTCCAGATGCTAACCAAGTTGGCCGATGTCCTTAGCCTGTCCTCGAGCAAGGGCAAGGGCAAGCTGCTCTTCTTCTGGGATCCCAAGCTGGATATGATTGCCGATCTGGACACCAACCAGCGGAAGGACTTGTTTAACTGCGTTATTGGGGCCCAGTCAGACTTTCGTCGGGCCGATGGCAATCTCACCGACGACATCAAGAATCGCGTGAAGAACTCTTTCAGTAATAACCCAAAAAATAAAGCTAAATCGAAACTTTAGTAACTTTACTTTCACTAAAGGCAACCGCGATAAGGAGAAGCTGGAGAACAAGCCTTTGAATGGACAGAGCAACAAGGTCAATACTAACTCCGTCAAAGAGAAGTCTCCTCCTGTGGTCAAACCCAATCCAACAACCCATGAACCTAAGAACAAGGCAGCTGTCCAGACCGAAAATAAACCCAAGGTGAAGGCGGAGCCTGTGCAAGAGAAACCAAATCGAAAACCGAATGTAGAAGCTCAGACCGGAGCCAAACCCAAGGTGAAGGGTGAGCCTTTGCAAGTCAAACCAAATCCAAAACCGAATGAGCAGCAGAAGAGCATCAAACCAAATCCTAATCAGAACCAGCCAAAGGCTGCCAAGGGGGTGACTCCTCCGCCAGTCCAGCCCAATCAACCAAAAAAGGCACAGCCTGAACCTACGACCAATCCCAATGGCAATGCTACAAAGGCCAAGGCTAACACTCCGAATCCACAGCCTCAGCCTCAGCCAAAGGCCAAGGCTAAATCTCAGCCGAATCCACAGCCTCAGCCAAAAGTTAAAGCCAACGTTCCACCAACTTCCCAGCCTCAGGTAAAGCCCAATCCCAACCAAAATGGTGCCTCCAAGCCCCAGACCGAGGCAAGTCCCAAGAAGGAAGAGTCCAGCTGCTCAATCAACTAACTATAAAAACCCGGGTGAGTTGAAAGAGTTTTTATTAACAGCAAAAAGTGTAAATAAGTTTGATCCTAACCATTCGATCCTTAAGCCTAGTCCTCGCCTCAAATGGCCGGGTGATGTGGTTGTTGTCGTTGTTAAGTCGCTTGTCCCCTTTACAGGCCGCCACCGGAGCGGTCCACGCTGATCTTTGTCTTCAGATTGGCCGCCTCGTGCTTCTGTTCCTCCAGCTCCGCCATGCGAGCGAACCGGGAGTAGGCCACGTCGCCCGTCTTGATGGCCGACATCATCTGGAATTTATTTACAATTTTTATATTAATATTTGTGGAATTTTATGAAACTTTTGCTTGCATATTAAACTGTTTAATTTTGTAATATTTAATAATAAGACCCACCTGAAGGTACTCGTCCAGCTCCACCTGGCCGTTCATATTCGTGTCGATCTCGCGCAGAATCTCGTGCAGCTGCTCGCCGGAGACATCGCCCTCGCCGAAGGTCTTCAAGGCCCGGCGAATGTCGTTGATAGAGACGTAGCCCTTCTTGTCCTTGTCGATCAGCTGGAAGCGCTTGATATACGTCTGGATCTCCTCCTTGGACAGCTTGATGGGGATGCGCTCCTTGGAGGTACGGTTGACCGTGTGGCCCATCTCGTTGGCCAGGAACTCGGTGGCTGCCTTGATCTGGCGCTCCTTCTCGTCCTTGGACCACTGCAGCTCCTCGCCCATGATGTCCACAATGACGGGCAGAGCCTCCTGGGCGGCCTGCACGTTGAGGAAGGCCAGACGCAGGCGGCGGGCGATCATGTCCACGGCAGTGCAGGCATACTCACGCACTCCGTAACGGATCTCGGCGTCGATGTAGGGGAACTCAGGGTGGATGCGGTTGCCAATGATGGGCCAACGCTTGCCGGTCAGCGAGGCCATCTTGGACACGGCAAAGGCGCGGTCGCCGTATGACTTGGCCAGATGCTGGGCCACCTCGCATTCGAGTCCAAAGTCCTGCACCAGGCGGATGTACATGGTCGGGGTCCAGCCCTGGCCGCCCTCGATCTTCAGGTAGGCGGTGACGGCCTCGGCCCGCTCGGGCTTAAGATTGCAGGCTGTCGGGGGATCAGATTAAGTCCAAAAAGATTAAGGATTCGTGTCAGACTCACCCTTAATGGCCGCATCGATGGTATGCTCGGCCATCGCCCTGTAGGTTGTCCACTTGCCGCCGGCGATGGTAATGAGATTGGAGGGGCTGACATGGACGATGTGGTTGCGAGCCAGGGACTGGGTGTCGTCCTTGTTGGGGTCCGAGACCAACGGGCGGATGCCGCTCCAGGCGGAGAGGACATCGCCGCGGCGAACCTCCACGTCGGCGTTGAGATAGTTCTTGATCTCGCTGAGAATAAACTGGATCTCGTCCTCGGTGGGTGTGGGGGTGTGGGTAATCTCGCAGGGCAGGTCAGTGGTGCCGGCGATGGTCTGACGCTGCCAGGGCAGGAAGAAGATGACGCGTCCGTCGGAGGTCGAGGGATCCAGCAGACCCATCTGATCGGGGCTGTAGTAGCCAGGCAGCACGATATGGACACCCGAGCTGGGGCAGCAGATGCTCTTCACCGTGGGATTGTCCATTTTACGAATAGAGTCCGTGAAGGGTCCGGCGGCATTCACAATGCACTTGGCCTTCACAGTGAACTCCTTGCCGGAGATATGATCCTTGACCTTGGCACCGCACAGCACCTGCTTGCCAGTGCCATCGTCCTTTTTGAGCAGCTCCTTGACCTCCACATGGTTGCACACAGTGGCTCCATGGCGGGCGGCCGTCAAGGCCACTGCCAGGCACATGCGGGCATCATCCTGCTGGCCATCGTAGTAGACAATGGCGCCGCACAGCTTGTCCTTCTTGAGCATGGGGAACAGCTCCAGGGCGTCCTTCTTGGAGAGATAGTACGAGCTCTTGACGTTGCGATCACCGGCCACCAGATCGTAGGCCTTGATGCCCACCCAGTAGTAGGGCACCTGCCACCAACTAGACAAGGATATTAGATATTAATTAAGGATCTATACGAGCTTCTTGTATCTTTAAATTTACGTGTAAACTGGCAGCATGATGGGCAGTGGATGGGTCAAGTGGGGCGCGGACTCGAGCATGGTGGCGCGCTCTTGCAGCGCCTCCTTCACCATGCGGTACTGCTCAAGGTCTAGCTGAGATGACAGATGACAATTAGCACTCTACAATGGAGGAAGCTGTGAGCTATGAGAACTTACGCCCAGGATGGCCTTCTGCAGATAACGCACGCCACCATGGATAAGCTTGGTGGAGCGCGATGAGGTGCCGCTGGCAAAGTCATCCAGTTCCACCAAAGCGGTCTTCAGGCCTTCATAACAAAACAAAGAATTTAATAAATAAGGAGAGTAGATGGGGTATCCTTTTCAACCCACCTCTGGTCACCGAATCCAGGGCACAACCCGCTCCAGTGGCACCGCCGCCTATGATCAGCACATCAAACTCCTCGCCACTCATCAGGGATTTGATCTGATCAGCTCTGGGGGGCAGGGTGCGCTTCCTCTTGGGCGGACGCTGGGTGGAGTTATTCACCTTGAAGAGAGATTACAGAAATGAAGAAAGATTTTGCTGGGGCAAGTCAAAGGGAGTACTTACCACATGGGGAGAGTTCCAGCGGTCCAGGGTGTAGGAGGCCAGCACGGAACCCACACAGGCACTGGCGGCTGTCACGCCGAACTTGAACATTCGCGAGGTCATCTCGGGGAACTCTCACGAAGCTATAGAAACGGTCTAGGTTTTGATTGTGCTGGAAAGGGTTAAAAGATAGAAAAGCTATTAAATATTATTTTAAAATAGATTATTGAGTAACTAAGCTCATAAGTGGGCAATTAAAGCTATTAATGAAATTAAATCTTTTTTTATTTCTTTATAATACATATTACCCTAAAATAGAATTTATTATTATTATAATTGTTACAAGCTAATAAGGTTTACATTAACTATTGTAGATCTTAAAGCCAATGTCTTAAGTATGGAATTTTAAATACTCAGAGCTTGAAAATCTTTGTTATTTCTTTATTATATTACTCTGAAAAAGAGTTTATTATTTTTTATTATTAAGAAATTATTGCTTTATTAAAATTTCTCGAAATCTTAATATAGCTTTAGCAACTGCAGGTCTTAAATAAAGTATAGTTTATGATATATCGTGTTTGCACTTATTTTTCCGATTCAAACCTTATGGTTTTTCGTAGTTTTAAGTTTAAAATTTTATATAGTAACTTGAATTTTCATCTTACAAAATGTTGTAGTAAGTTATTAACCAAAGAACACACTTTATTACATTTGTAAAACCCAACAAAAATGTATTGTACAATGTACAATGTTTACTTAAACACTATTCCGGCTCACACAAATGTGTGTCGTGACACATCTAAATAAGTACTGACGCTTTAAACTTGTTTTATCTATATCTCTGCGTTTCAATTGGAATTTGATGATATCACAAAAACACTATAAATCTGGCCTGAAACAACCAACATATAATGGCACAGAGAGAGGCTGAGATATAGCCAAGAGAACTGATACCGAATTGGCACTATACTCTTGCTCCCTTAGCTCGTTCACAGCTGACTAAAGCTTTTTGCCCCCAAAGCTTTGGGGCAAGCAGAGACCAAGCTCCTCTCTCATTGGATGGGCGGAACACTCTCCACATTGCCCATCCACTGGGACAGCCAAAGTGTGTTAAATCAATACCGCTAGAAGCCACTACGAGATGAGGTGAATGTTGGGATGCCAAAACCCAATCTTAATCCTTAATGCTCCATCCAGGAGAAATCCTTAGCGCGCAGATCCAATCCCCTCTAAGAAACCACTTGAATCCAGTTCGGTCTCGTTAACGATTCTGTGTTTACCTTTTGGCTTCCAGGCCGCGAGTGCTTCAGCAACAGACTGAATCCGAAACCGAGTCCGAACCGAAAACGCACGATTTCCGACGACTCTGAGTGTATATGCGAATGTGAATGCGAACGGAACGTTTTTCGCGGGCGTAACAGCATGTGAAAATGATTACATCAGAGTTTGAGTCACTTTTCCGCCGCCGTTCTGGTCTTGTTCCTCGGTCTCTCGCATCCACACTCGGCCAAGGCAAATCGCCTATTGAGCTCACCTACTGCTCTGGATTGCTTGCTGGGCGCTATGTGTGCTGTGATTCCTTATCCGTATGCCTGGAACTGAGAACTGGAAGCGAGTCACCTCCTCCGCTTGCTCTGTCCGTTTGAATCGCCAGTCGCCGTCGCTCTGCGAAAAGTGCACTGGGCTGCAGCTTTTTTTTGCCGCTCGGCGAAAAACTTTTGGCTGCAGTTCGTGTCGGGAATCAGCTGTTCTTGTAGTGCCACGCCCCCCTTAACACCTCTGGGGTCCCCAGCTAATTAGCCAATTGGCAGCAGGCTAGGTATCCGAAAGATACTCGTGCTGCAGACAGCAATTTCTCTTGTCAGAGATGCCGACAAGATCGCTTGTGATAAACTGCAAGCTGTATCTCAAAGGTAAAATGTATCTGAACAATCCTCAGGGTTTGAGGTGATAAATCTTTTAGGAATACGTTGAGTAGAGGTGCTTAGGCAGTGTTCCTAAGGGCCCTGAATCAATCGGGAAGTATCCATAGCTTTTGTGCTAACAACTCTGATCTTAACGTTCTTTTTGTAGTTTTGTTTGAATAAATTTAACTAAAATTATATCAGATATAAAAATTAATTTATTTTATTTTATTTTAAACGATCTTAATAGACTTTTATATAAAGGTATTAATTTAGTTATCAACACGGCTCTTTCCTATTTGGTGGCTTTCACAGTTCTTGAAGAATTTTTTATAAACATTATGCACATTTTCTTTTAAAATATTCAACATATATGTTTATGTTTTCCACAACAATAGAATCTCGCTCAAAAAATTCTTGAGTCAAAATCACATTATTTATAAAGTCACTCTGCATTATTTAATTCGGAAAAATCTATGAAAAGTGATACCGAAACAAGCAAATCTTTAATTATTTCGCGCCACCGCCGATTATATCAAGAGATTCGCCAAAACAACAACCCGACAGCAGCATCTATGTATATAAATCTATAGAGATCTGCCGAGCATAGATCTCAGTGTATATAACCTCTCTCTAGCCGTATTCTACCTCGGTTTTTGGCACCTGCGAGATGCTCCACGTCGTGTCCCGAGCGAATTTATTCTGTAACTGTCGGCGGACGGGCTGCGTATCAGATATTTTTAATATTTCGCGCTCTCGGCACGCCAGATAATTCAATTATGTGGCACTGGCGGGGAGCAAGGCTGCTCTTTCGTTAATTTCCACCGAAATCGAATCAGGAACATAGGCTCTTATAGCTGATAACAGCCATTTCACAAGTGCTTTACGCATTTCGAGGTACCCGGAACGACGCGTTGTAGCCGCTGTCATGGCAGTTTTATGAATGAATCATGGAGGCAAAAGTCCAACCGGCAAAAGTAGTACCTATATATGTAGGTATATCTCTGTAGAGGCCATCCCCACATAGCCCAAAGATCAGCTGGCGAGACAGAAAGCAGACGGAGCAGGAGACTCAAGTGCCGACGGATACGTCACGGCGTACACGAGATGCGGACGGTTTAGGTAGGTCAGTTTCACTTGCGCAATTCGAGCAAGAACTTTCCATGGCTATTTATAAGCCAAGAGAAGACATCCGCCGGTTGGTAGCGGAACAGCGGACCTACAAACGACCTTGGCATTCCCAGGAAAAAATAAAAGAAACCCAGCGTCTGGCAAATTGTGCCGAAAGCGCACTTATCACGCCGCCTGTAACTGATACAAAAGTATCCAAGAATTGTCCGGCGGACACTCAACACGCAGCAGCAGCGTGCAGAGCGGAGAGAGACTCCGCCCACGCCGGAATATTGCTTGCACAACTGCCAGCAAGTCGGCAACGGACACGGAGATACCACATACCTTTGGGTTATATGTACAATATGTACATATAACCTCCATACATATTTGTTAAAAAATGTATACACAGAAAAATAAATTTATGATCCCAAATAATATATTCTTGAACTTTTATGAAGTTAAAATTAATTTTAAAATATTGATACCTTCTTGAATTTGTTAATATGTTATTAAAAAAACATATTCTTGAACTTTTATGGAATCAAAATTAATTTTAAAATGTTCTTATAGATCTAACAAACCATTTCTGTGATTTTATTAAAAAGACAATAACTAAATTTGTATTATATTTATTTAAACAAATATTTTGTAGCCTAATTTATATATTTTTGCAATACTTTTTATCATATTCTCTTAATTTTTATGTAAAGTATACCAACCATATACTTTTTTCTCTCTGTAGCCATCATAGTCGTCGCTATTCCGTATCTCTATCTGCCGATGTCGGCGACGACGCGTTGTTTGCTAGCACGTGAACATTATCAGTGGACGCGACGACCGGCGGGGTGATTTGACTTTGCCGCGACCACAACTACAAATCAACCAGATAGGCTTGGGGACTGGCAAATGGTTAACTGACGGCATGCCCTCCACTGAAGGTGGAACAGCCTGACCCCCAAAAAATATCATGTATATATAGTATTTATTAAAGCCAAAGGTAGATTAGGTGGACTGTGAAATGCTCTAAAGTAAAGCTGTTTTTATGTATAAACCTTTCCATATGTATTCAATTTTATCCATTGAAAACAGCCTCGTCATCATGGCGTATACGCAATATCTTATCTTACTCACTAGTTCATTGAGCTCTTCAACAATTAGTGATCACTAATCGCTAATCATCGTTAGTGTTTATCTGTCTGCTTGAAAGTGTTAACTCAGCCACAAACTGACTTGTCGTCACCATGGGGCGTAACCGGAATCACAAATTGACACAAACAAGCATTAAATTGATAAGGTGTCCCCCCACACTTTAATGTCAATCGATTGATTAGGCGGGGAAAGTGCGTTTCAAAAGTATAGGAAAAGCAGAACGAAAGCAAACTAATCAAAGTTAAAAAATTGAATAACTAAGCCAAAATGGCACCAAATTCAAATCGGAAAGCTTTTCTATGTTAGTTTTTAATAGGCCAACAAATCTGCATACAAATTTTAATATATAAAAAAATTGAAATTTTTACCAATTTTAATGATGTAACCCCTTATAAAATTTTGTAAAAATGGGTAAAAATTTTTTTTCTTCTTTTTATGTCTAGAAAGATTCGCCTGTTGATGCTGATCAAGAATATATATGACTTATAGGGTCGGAAATGATTCCTTCAATGCGTTTTTAGTTTTTAACTGAAATTATGATACCCTGGAAAGGCTATAAAAAAGGCACTAGTCCCAAGATCTAAGGTATTGCATACCTGTTGGGTGTGCTAAATATTGAGATGGTGTTTAAATTTAGCCTACTTTTAAGCTAAAAATCAAATATTCCACGATATGGGCGAAATTTATGAACTTATATTGAAAATGTCAAGATTAAAGCCCAGTTTTTGACAAAAGGAATCTTTCCCAAATAATTCCACTCAATCAATAATTAATAATTGAAATTTATTGTAAAATGCAGCAAATATCTGCAGCCGAAACATCATACGCCAACGGGCATACATAAAATCTTAACTCCATAAAACTAAAATCGAACTAATACTAAGCAGATACAGTTGAATTCCCCTCCTTTAGCAAGGACCATGGCCGTCTGTTTGAACTTCGAGCACTCCAACCCACTCACAGGTTGGAGGAGGAGTCCGCCGCGGTTTCGGCCACGTTGTCAGCGCCGCATGCGAGGCCACCCGCCTTGGCCAGAGATGTGGAGTTGCTGTTACGCTCGCGGCGAGTGCGCATCAGCAGGTCAATGAGATCGAGCAGCTGGTCATCGCCGGGGCTGCACTGCAGCAAAAGCTGCTGGACAAAGGCCAGGCGCTCGACCTCGGAGCGGGGACCGCTCTTGAGGATCTCGGGCACCTGGGCCAGCAGGCCGCTGCGGCAGCTCTGGCTGATCTTGGACTTGGCACAGACATAGTCCAGCACCGAGTTGAGGTTGAGGCGGTCGCACACCACCGACGAGAGATTCTCGCGCACGGCATGGTCCAGGAAGTCCTTGGAGTGATTCTCCGACAGCGTCTCCAGCACGTTCGTCTTCAGCTTGTCATTGGCCGCCATCTGCGTGGAGAGGAACTTGGCCACGGTGCCGGCGTTCTTAAGTTCGCCCTGGTCAAAGTAGCGCTGCAAAACAGTCTCCAGGGGCATCTGCTCCACCACCAGATCGAGGGCGGCCTCTGGATCCAGGACGGCCAGATCCTGACCAGCCGTCTCCGCCTCTGGCTCCACCTCCATGTGCTTGGTCTGCTCTGCAGCGTGACTTGTGCTATGCGTGGCCGTTGTGTCGTTCCACTTCAAGCTGGTAAAGGCATCCTCTTCGGCTGCTTCGCCCGAGGACTTGTCCAAACTTTTGTCCGTCGTCGCCGTCCTGGCCGTCTGTTCGCTGGCAAAACGCTCAATCTCAATGATGCTGTCCAGGCGTCCGCGTCTCCTCAGCGCCTGACGCGCCTCACTGGTCTGGGCCACCTTCTCCATCATCAGGCAGCGCTTGGGCTTGAGGCTGCTGCGCGGCTCATCGGTGTCCCTCAGGTACTCCTTGGTCACGGACACCGGCGGGTCATGGAAGCTCACTCGCTTGCGTTTCAAAGCAGGCGAATCCAGGGTCACATCGTCCAGGCTCTCGCAGCGCAGCTTGCGCTTCAGTATGCTCACCGAGGGACTGGCCGAGGGCGAGGGTAATCTCTTGGAGAATACCAGCAGATCCTTGGGCGGCGGTGCCTGAATTGGCGTAGAAGTGTAATCCGTGCCCGTCAGCTCGTTTAGCTCGCTGGTGGGCGTGGACACCTGTTCGGCCCGGTCCAGGACACGTGCTGGTGTTCCCTGGTGTTGCTGAGATGGACGTGACATAACGGCATAGGGCGAGCCGGCGGCAGTGTCCAGTTTCTTGTTGCGAATCATGTTGATTAGCTGGGCTCCGCGACCTGTGAGGTGGCCGGTGGGCTTGGGCCGCAGCGTGGGACTCGAGGAGTTGTTGGTCTGCTTGCGATCCGGTGGGGAGTTCTGTGGAGAATAAGGGGTTTATAAAAGATCTGGAGAGGATTAAAAAGGGGTTACAGTTACTCACCAAGTTGCACAGACGCGGTGGGTTGGTCTTCTTGGGGGATGTCTCCCCGGCTGGCACAGCATTCCCGGCTTCGGCATTGCTTCCCGGCAACTGGGTCGAAGGCACCGCCTCCAGGGGCACTACCTCCGGTGGAGTTAGCTGAATCTCCGGAACAGGTGCCGGTTTCCTAACCGGTTCTGGCTCGGGTTCAGTTTCCACTTCCGGGAAGAGATCTTCGCTCTGCACAGGGGTGGGTTTCAAGGCCTTTGTCTGCTTGCCGGCAGCTGTTGAACACACAATTCTGGGGATTAAGATATCTAGGTACGAATGCTACCTGATTTTGCTTACCTGCTGCCTGTGGCTGAGGCTGAGGGGTCGCGGGTGGTGGCACTTTCTTGGGCGATCTAAGCTGGCGTTCAGGTGTAGGCGGCGGTGGCTGCTCCGTTTCCTGCTGAACCGCTCGCTTTCGTGTCTGTCGAATTGGTGGCTCCTCCTTGGCCTTGGCCTCTTCCTCCTTTTGGGCTCGCGTCTTTCGGCCGGGTTTCTTGCGGATGGGCGTGGCCGCAGCTTGTTCCTTGACACCTTGATCTTTCTCCGACTCATCGCTTGGTGTGCTCTCGATCACCTCCTCTTCAGCCTCATCCGTGCCGGTCAAGGCCAGCTCACCCTGTTTGCTCTTGGCAATGACCACCTTCTTGGGCGTCCAGGGCTTGAGGGAGGCCGAGTCCTGCGACTGGCTCATGTCGTTGTACAGCGCTGGAATGTCCGACTTCTCGGCAAAGCGCTCCTTTTGGCGATCCGTCAGCTTCTCGGGGTTCAGGCTCCACACAGAGGGGATGATCACAAAGAGATCGTCGCCCTTGAAGATGTCCCTCACCTGGTTGGCCATGCTCTTCATGGGCAGCTTGCGGAACTTCTCCTGAATGGCCCGCTTCCACTCCTCCAGGAAGCCACCCTCGCACTTCTGCTTGGCCCAGCACTGAATGCCAGCGGACAGCGTGGGCTTCAGGGCATCGAAGACCACCATGAGCTCGTTCTGGCGCAGCTCCAGCACCAGGTTGCGCAGCGTGTTCAGGCAGGCCTCCAGCATCTGTTGGGAGGACGGGTGCTCAAAGACGGTCTGCAGCAGCGCAAAAACGTCCTTGTGGAGGGGTGTCTCCTTGCAGAGACCCAGCTTGAGCACGGCGGCCACATAGGCGTCGAAGAGCTCGGCGAAATGGGGCTCATCCTTGCTCTTTAACAGGTCCGTCAGGGTTGTCTTGAGGTCGCCCACGAATCTCCTCCTCTCCGGCGCATTGTGTCCCGCATTCAGCAGCTGCTTCCACTGCTCGCAGAAGGAGACATCAAAGACGTTGCTGGACCGACGACCGGCAAAGGCAGCCAAGGTCTGGAGTGGCCACAGCAGCCACGTGTCCATCAGCGAAGCATTGTGCGCCACGCGGTATTCCAGAGCATTGCTGCGCAGGTAGTTGCTCAAGGCCTGCGACACCTGCCGCCACACATGCAGCTTGACGGCGAAGCCCTCGAAGTCCTCCTCCTCGTTGGCCTGCATCAGGTGCTCGGCGAAGGAGCCCAGCAGCCGGAATTCGTTCTGGTTGCCCGCCTCAAGGCGATCGGCGGCGAAGATGCAGGCGATGCTCCGCTGCAGGATGGCCGCTGGCACTTCTTTCCTGGACTTTAGAATCAGCTTCAAGAAGGCCTCCAAAACATCTAGCTGATCGCTTCCAGAGACACGCTCCATGGCAAGGCCCTCGCCGGCAATATTGTTGAAGAGGGCACGCGCCACGCGACCGCCCGAGGCGTCTTCAGCAAGGATTATCTTCTCGATCTCGCCGCAGCAGGCCACATTAAAGGGCGCCACGGCCAGGCGGAACATGGCCAGGAAGAGATTCCGCACCAGCAACTGCAGCAGAAGCTGCTCCGCCTCGGTGGCTTCATGTTGGGTAAGCAGCTTCAGTCCCGCGACAGCGGCTTGGAGAAGGGGCCGCCAGTTCTGCTGCAGCGACTCGGCGCTCATCAGAGCCGACGGCAGGGCGAGCGTCTCCAGGCGCAGCTCCCTTAGCAAACGCTGCAGTGCCTCACTGTGCTCCACGCCCCAAAGGGCCACCAGGCAGGGCAGAGCCAGTTCCCTGGCCGTTTGGTAGTTGTGGGCCAGACCGGTGGGCAGGTTGCGCGTTCCGCCGCCGAAAGTGAAGCACAGAAAGTGTTCCACGGCGCCCTCGAAGGATTTGGGCAGCTCCTTGTCCAGGCACGTGAGCAGGTACCACCAGACACGCAGCTTGATGCCGCTGACGTGAGAGGAACGCGACTGCGAAGTCCTAAGGGGGATGAGCAGCAGGCGGAGCCTCTTGCCAGAGGCCAATTCGTCGTAGGCAGCAAAGATCTTGATGAGCACGCGCCAGCAGAGGAAGGCCTCCGAGCGGACGCCGTTGTCCGGGTTACGGAAGCCCAGCTCCACCACGGCCAGGAATTTGTTGATGTACACGCAGCCGCGCAGCAACTCCTCGTCCATGATCTGCACCAGCAGCGTCCAGATCTTGTGCCAGTTGGAGTTCTTGGCGTCGCGCATCTCGCCAATGAGGTTGGCATATTTGTTCACGAACTCGCTGCGGATGCTGGGCCAGCACCTGGCCGAGTGGATGGCGGCCACGTCCAGGGCCACCAGTGCCTCTGCCAGTGCGCCAATGGCGCGGTCCTGTATCTTGCGCTCTTCATCGAACATCAGCGGCAGGATGTCGCCCAGCCAGAACTCCACCAGCTCGTCGTCGGTGAATGAAGTGGACGTCAGTCCGGAGCTCTTGCAGCTGCTGGTCAGCAGGTCGATCATCTGTCGGTGGATTGCAACGGGGGGAAAGGGGTTTGGTGCCAGGTGACGGGGGTATTATAGCATGCAAGTGGCCTACTTACGTTGCAATAATGCTGACGGCGGCCAGCGGCGAGCACTTCTTTGGCGGAGAGCTGCACCGTGTGGTAGGAGCGCCCCGCCTCTGCGCCGAAGTCGATGTCCATGCTCAGCATTGGGATGCTCTCGATGTGCTTGCTGTGATACTTTTCACTTTCCACTTTCTGCAGCTTCCACAAGAGGTTTTTCGCGCTGTTTGAAGAATAAGAATAAGAAAAGCGCGCGAACAGCCGTGCAGCTGTGCCGAATTAGCTAGTTTCCCGCTAGATCTGGCGGTTTTCGAAGGCAAGGCAAGGTTAAGGGTAGTGCGATAACCGATAACTTCGCGATGGCTTTTAGCCCTGAAATCAAACAGGTGGCAACGCCATGTTTGATATGTAACGGCTTTTTGAAGTCATTTGAGTTAGAATATGGAAACTTTGGTGAATCGAAAGCCTAGGAGCAAAGATTCTAGGCAAAATATCAATTAAATCAGTAAATAAATAAATATATTATGTCAGTAAGTAAATAGCTTTTTAGAGTACGGTTTTTTATAGATTTGTTCCATCAATTGGAAACTGGTTACAAAACATTTTTATAAATTTAAAAGGTCAGTCAATAAATTCGTTTTATTTTTGTTTCCAAAATGTTCAAGTTATTTAAAACAGTAGAGTTAAGAATTACTGAGTTATTTAACTGGAAATGGTCATAGTAAACAATATATTTATTAAATTATTTTTCAAAATTTAAAACTGCGACTTTCTTCCATTTTTTCTTTAATCTTCCTGCAGAGATTGCTTTTCATATATTTCTTTACCAAGATACCAAAATAACACATTATTCCCAGCTTTATTTTAAACATTTTTGTCATCTTTATTAGGAAATAAATATTACACACAGAAATGAATGTCATATAATTTCGATTTTCACCCCATTGCTAGTCGAAATGCATCGATTGTTTCGGGCACGAGAGGTTCGTTCTCTTCCTAATTAATAAGCTGAACACAATTTTGCGGCTGCGAACCGTCGAAAGCTTCGTCGATTGAAATTGCAAAATGAAAAGAACTGATAATTAAACTTGGTTTAGCAACAGCTAATACACATATTATGTATATATGCATATATTTGTCAATAGGTTATACATATAGTATGCGTGTATAATTGGTGCGCATGGCAATGCACTTGAATAATTCATAAAAATAATACATACAGTACGGATACAAATACAAGTACACGGTTTAAATATATATATAAAAGAGAACTAAGGTGGACCAAAAGGGGCTATTACACGCGTATCTCGTATATGCATATATAATATTATATATATGGATATAAATAGTGAAAAATAGTCAAAAACATTTTACATATACATCGTATAGGGGCTCATACATATATATAGTACATACAGCATACATATAGGTATATATAGATTAGTATAAATAATTATTATTATGTAGGTTCCTTCGTTAAATGCGATTCGATTTCGTTTCGTTTCGATTTAGGTCTAACTTAGGTCGTTAAGTGTTAATTGTTTAGAGATTTACATGCGACTACCCAGCTTAGATGTTGTTATCCGATTTATCAATTATCATTTATCATTAGGTTTAGGTTTTTGTTCTTCAATTACTTTAGTTTAGTTTAGGTTAATGGTTATATTAGTTACGCTCCGATTTGCACACATTTTAGCAACTAATCCTAGGAAAACACTTGCAACTATTTGCTGGAAATTCGTTACACGTTTTTGGGGGGGGGGCCTTTGTTTCGTTTCGATTCTTTGTGGTTTCTCCTCCGATTCTCTACGTTCCTTTGAGCGACTTAGCCTAACAAGGTGTTTTATCATTATTATCCTTTACTCGTTTTTTCTTTGAGACTCCTGCGCAGAGCGTTTAAAACGTCTGCCAGTGCAGGATTTGTAATGCGTGTGCGGATTTTCTTTCTTTTTTTTAACTTTAACTTTAGTTTAGTTAATTTAGTTATTCGACTCCATCTGGTATCCTGGCAACAACAACTGTGTTTCTGTGTTTCGTTTTCTATCTACAAAAGGAATCGGTTTTCTACATCCAATTGGAGGCGAGTTCCTTGACTTGTGGCGGCGGCGGAGAGGGGAATGTGTATGTTTGTTCATGCTGGGCGGGTGGGGGTCAGGACGTGGCACATGCAATGACTTGCTTAAAGCTTGATTACTCTGACGATGATGATGGTTCCGATGATGCAGGGAAAAGGCACGCATAGAGCGTGCGAAAGAAGGAGCTGGGCAGGAGCCGGGTCTCAGCTAATTTCCAGCGGACTTGGCAGGGGCTACAGTTGCGTCTTCACATATATATAGATACCGGGATCCGGATCGGGATCTGAATCTGAATCTGGATCGATCGATCGCGTATTATGGTTCTGTTATTATGTACATCGCCTGGGTAGCTTGCACTAGTAAATAGATATTATATATGCGAATATATAGAATACATGGGTGGCCAGGACACGGACGGTCCTGGGCCGAAGGATTAGATATATGTACGTATATAAATATAAAGAAAAGCGGAAGGGAAAGGAAAGCAAATCGATGCCGCTGTGTCTACAAAGATAATGCGATTAGCTGCTGAATATAGAGATGTATATGTGGTATATGTATATGGCATATGGTTCGAGTACGAGTTCGAGTATATATACGAGTATATATGGGGCATTGATGGTGGCATCCTCCACAGACTGGACCAAGACTTGGGGAATGAAGGAGCTGGGACAGGAACAGGGACCGGGGGACATCGAACCCCCCTTTGTTGTACTACCAGTGCATCATGCGCAGCTGATCGAGGATGCGCTGCTTGAAGAAGGTGCCCAGCATCCCGAAGACCGTCGATACGGCGGCCACGCCCATCATGACCTGCATGATGCAATGGATGCCGGACAGCTCCTCCTCCGTCTGCTGGCGATGGCGATGTCGCGCCCTATGATGCCGCCTGCCGCCGTTCTCCTGCAGCCGCTGCAATCGCTCCAGATCCTCATCGAACTGCGGCACAATGGCCAGGTTAATCACCTCCGTCTTCGAGAGCAGCTGCTCGTTGGCTATCGTGTGCGCCTCGGTGGCACCCTTGCTGGTGGCCTCGTTGTGCTCCTTCTCGCGTTCCCGCTGCTTCTCCAGCTCGCGCACCCGCGACCGCTCGTCCAGCATTGTGTTGTCGCGACTGAAGTCAAAGTCCCGGCTGGCGGGGATCAGCGGCTGCTGGAGCGTTCGTCCCGAGGTGGGAAACTCGGCCAGGTTCACCTTGGTGAGGAACTGATGCCCGCCGAGTGAAGCGCTGCGCGATATGTCCGAGTCCGGCAGGGGCGGCGGAGGCTGCTGCGTGGGCAGCTGGTCGCGCACTCGCGTCTCCTGGAACTGGTTCTTCTTGATGCCCAGGACCTCGGACAGTGGCCGGTTGATCATCGGCAGCAGGGAGTCGGAGGTGGGCCGAATAATAAAGGATCCTCCCGGCTGAACATTCGCCGGCGGCTCCACAATCTCCGGCTGCAGTGGCTTGGGTGTGCTGGCTGTTAGAGAGGGCTTTCCAGCGCCTCCCTCGCCTGCACTATCCTCTGCATCCTCGCTGTCCGTGTAGACAGAGTCCTCCGAGGAAGAGGAATCCTCGGACTTGGTCTTGGGCGCCTCCTTGGCCGGCTTGCCCGGCGTGAACTTGTGCGTGAGATTGCGAATGGGCTCGTACTTGGAGCTCTCCGAGTCTCCGCGATAGAGCAGCGCCACCTTGCCATCGGGCGTCAGAACAGGCGTAATCTTGGGGTGTGGCGACGGAAAGCGATGACTGCTCTCGGGGTCCGGCGACAGGGCGTCAAAGTCGGTGAGCGCCGGCTTCTTTTGCTGCTGCTGTGCGGCATCCTTGTCCGCGGCCTGATCCTTGTCCGTCTGCTGGTACACAATGCTCACCTTGCCCAGCGGCGTCGATATGATCTTGATGGCATCATTGCCATTCTTGCGATGGTAAGGACCACTCTTGCGCTGCTGCTGGGAGCCAAAGAAGCCGCGCCCCTGGTTCTCGCCCGTATCGGCGAACTCGTCATCGACGCCGTCATCGCCGTCCTCGCCATCCTCGTCATCGTTGGCAAAGTGGCCGCTGCTCTCGCGCAGATCGATCGCAGTGCTCGGCACGGCCACCGCGACGGCTGCCTCGGGAGGCCCGGAGGCCTGTGACTCGGTGAGCAGCTTCTTGCGTATGTTCTCCAGCTGGCTCTCGCGGAAGCTGTTGCTCGGCCGGAAGCGCGAGCGGAAGCCGCCAAAACCACTGCCCTC
Source organism: Drosophila ogumai (assembly GCA_018904815.1). NCBI lineage: Eukaryota > Metazoa > Arthropoda > Insecta > Diptera > Drosophilidae > Drosophila > Drosophila ogumai. Next base: position 31,801 of record JAEIIJ010017066.1, on the reverse strand, counting down.
CTCATTGACGAAGTGCTCCTCATCGGCACGCGGTTTGGCCGTTCTTGGCCGCTCCATGGCTATGCGTTCATCGTCTTCGTCATAGCCCATATCCTCCTCCTCCTCCGGCACACTCACCAGACCCTTGGGATCGGGCAGCTGCTCGGGCTCCTCATCCTCTTCCTCTGCATAATCATCGTCGATACCATCATCGTCATCATCATCGTCTTCGTCAAAGACGGTATCGTCGTAGAGATCGGCCTGCATGCCATCGGTTTGCTCCGTGGGATAGTCTCCGTCCCCCAATTCCGTCGTCTCCTCCTCCTCCTTCCCACTCACACTCCCTTCCTCCGCCCCCCTAACATCCTGGCTATCCCTAGTGCTATGGCTAAGACTATCGTTACTATTACTACTACTATAAGTTAGATTTAAACCTGTTCCTAAACTAACATCTAAGCTGCTATTGCTCCGCTCGAGCAATTGGGTAGTCGCATCTTTCAGTCAGTAGCATTTCTTGGTGCATCCGCACTTGCGCACAATGTCCAAGTTCTTGATGTACTTGCGGTTGTTGCTGCACACCATGCGCACCTATTGGAGGGAGCCAGATTAATCACATGACTTGACCAAGTTTTGAGATTCACTTACCTTCCGCCGCCTCACAATCTTGGCCGCGCAGCACTGATTGCCGCAGCCGCCCACGCACTTGGCGTACTTCAACGGCTGCCTGGAGCGGCAGTCGTTCTCCGTGTAGTACTCGCGCACCTGCTCCTTGCGACAGGTGCTAGCCGCTGGGGGAGAGGGAAAGAGAGAGAGAGAAAAGTCAAAGGAGCTCAATTAGTCAGTGGCTTGAGGTGTAGTGACGAATGCTGGCTAATTAGAGCTAACAAAGTGCGCAGAGCACTAGGTACCCCTCCCTCCTTCCATGATGGATGGTTGATGAGCGTGAGAAGCAAGAGCCATGAATGTGGTGTGCGTGTGTGTGTGCCAATGACTAATGACTTGAAGGGTTAATATTTGGTTTTGTGCACCTATTTGCATGCTATCCTAGAGCCTGAGTTTCTGTTAAAATGTGTCACAGGATATCAAAGGCAATTATGAATTTTTTCCAGACTTTGGATTTATAAATGAGAAAAAATATCTTTAAGAAATTAAGACTTTTGGTAGGAAAAACTTATTAGACTTTAGATCCACTCAAGAAAATATACAAAAAGCTCAGAAACTAGTATTTACAACTTTACTTTATCAAAAGAAATACATTAAACTTCCCTCTTATTGAATTGTTTTCATGAATTTCGCTCTAAATACCGGGTATCCCATAGTCTTGCCAACTCTTTTAAAGAATATCGTAGTAGCTACTTTCTTTGCCATATCACAAACTTCTCCTGGCAAGTTTTATAACAACTTGAAGCTAAAAAATATTAAAATCCTCCCCATCTCTCCTTGATTGGACACATGTTTTATGGCTAGCTGGTTCCACTTTATATATGCCCCACATAAACTGCGCTGAGCGTGAGTTATGAGTGGCTTTATGGTTAGTAGTAAACCCCCTTCCGGAGGTGCTGGATGTGTTTGTGTGTGAGTAGCATAAGCATGATAGATGTATGTATGTACCAGTGACTGTTGGGGGCTCTGTGCTGCCCTCACCTTGATCGCAGTAGCGGCCGCGCTGGCCATGCTTGCACTTGCACTGGTAGCCATCTCTGGCGCTGGGATTTGGAACACAGCGGCTGCCACGACGGCATTTGTTCTCGAGGCAGGGATCCACAGGTTCCTGGGGGAAAAGATATATTTAAAATAAACTAAAAACAAAGTAAGAATAGTTTACTTACCTCTTTAATGTGTGGAGTCTCATCCATAAAGTCCTGCTCGTCATCCTCCTCTTCCTGCTGCTCACCCTCGAGCAGGGCACACCCAGGCGTGATCTTCTGCTGCCGCTGGGCATTGCCAAAGTCCACCAGCTTGTGGTTGATCCAAACCTCCTTCATGCAGCCCTTGAAGCTGGTGAGGTTGCGAATCTGCCAGTTCTTGTAGGCCTGCTGGGCAGGATCCACGGGCAGGCCGCCTAGGAACATGGGTGTGGTGAGCTTCAGGTAGTCATTGGAGCCCTCGTTGATTATGGAACGCGCCAGTCCCCGATCCACGCGCAGCGTAAAGTTCTTTTTGACAGCCAACAGCTCTACGGCATGGTACTTGCCATCGGCCACCATCTCAAAGCTGTACATGGTGGACACCGGATAGTTGCCCACATCGTAGCTAACGCGAATGCGTCCATTAAACAGCTCCACTGCCAGGTGAGCATCCTGCCCATCGTACAGCAAAATGCCATTCTGCTCGGCGCTGCTAAAGACGATGGTGACATTTGCCTCCGGACGCGTGCGCAGCGGTTCCAGCTCCACAAAGGAGTTGTTGTGCACGAAGCTAATGCTGGTTAGGTACTCACACCACTTGCCCGTGTAACCCGGATGGCAGCGGCACAGGTAATCGCTGCCCTGGGCATTGGGCTGGAAGCAAACCCCATGCTTACACTCGTGGTTCTGGCAGGGCGATGTCTGCGGGTACATCATGGAGATCATGTTGTGACCCTCGCAGTACTTGCCTGTGTAGTCATCGGGGCAGCGGCACACATAGTCATTGATGCCATCCACGCAGGTGCCACCATTCTGACACATGTGGTTCTGGCAGTCATCGATGTTGTCCGTGCAGTTGGTGCCATGGAAACCCGCCTGGCAGTCGCAGCTGTAGTGGGTGAAGTGGTCCACGCACTTGGCTCCATTGGCACAGGGATTGAACTCGGAGCTGCAGAACTGGATCTTGGTGTCGCAAAACTCCCCGCTGAACCCAGGCTGGCACTCGCAACGGTAAGACTCCACGCCGTCTATGCAGGTGGCATTATTCTGGCACTTGATCTCGCCCAGACAATCATCTATATTGGTCTCGCAGCGGGCACCCGTGTAGCCCGGGGCGCACTGGCAGCTGAAGCGACCCTCCTCTAGCACGGTGCACGTAGCATTATTCCTGCAAGGATTGCCATAGCAGGCATCGATCATAAACTCGCAGTGCTTGCCATGGTAGCCCGGCTGGCAGAGGCACTGGTACTCCCGCTGAGGCAGGGCCACGCACTGGGCCTGGTTACGGCAAGGCTGCTCGAAGCAGGCATTGCACTTGGCCAGGATATCATTGCGCACGCGACCGCGGCACACAAAGCTCGTGGAAGGCGTCGACAGGATCAGCTTGTCCTTCATCTGCTCCGGCTCAGCGCAGCGGGCAATTCCAGGTTCCACATAGTCCAGCTTAATCCAGTCGGAGAACCATTTGAGGCCACAGTCACAGTACAAAGGATTGCTGCCCAGAGCTCTGAGGAAAGTAAAAAAGGAAATAGGTTCAAGGGACTGTCCAATGGCCAGGGGACATTGCCCATCTCAACTCACATGTGGGTCAACGACTTGAGGTCCTCGAAGGAGCCCTCCGGCAGCATCGAGATGCGGTTGCCGTGCAGCGAGAGCACGCGCAGGTTATTCAGGCCAGACAACGCATGCCGCTGCAGACACTGCAGCTTGTTGTACGAGATGATGCTGAGGCAGCAAGGAAGGAAGGTAAAGGGAAACGGAGACGTTAGCAAATTGCATTAGGAGACACACACAGACACATGCGGCAATTGATGAAGAAATGAAAGTAATTGCAAAACGTTTTCCATTCGCAAAAGCGGAGGAGAGACACCAGAAATAACGGCTGGCTAAGCTTTGATTGTGGATAGCGGACACAGGAAGGGGTTACAGTGGGATGATGGAGCAGGCTAAATCAGCCTCTGTTTAGGGATTAGGAATTTTAAGTATCAGAAACGAAAGAATTCAGGAAGCTGCCTCCTTAAACTTTATAGATTTATGCCTCAGAAATCTTTGAGAACTAGAAATCCCATTGAAATATTCTCCTTATTTAACAGCAAAATAAACCAGTTTCAGCCCACTGTTCAGGCTAGGCAACGCTACCATCGAAGTCAGCGCCAACGACTAATGCTTAAGCACGAGTCACGATTTCGACTTTACGTCTCGGAATGAATTTCGTGCCTGCGCCTTCTTGGTTGAACAGAGGGACAGAGGAGACTAAAAGCCAAAGACCAGGCATCAGGCACTAGGCACCAGGCCCCCAATGCCCAATGCCCCAACCCATTCACAGGCCCAAGCCCAGGTCGACAAACGATGCAATTGGCGCAGAATTGTGTCAAGCCCTCTTGAGCCTTCGATTTCGTGGTTTCCTCGCTCTGCTACGTAGCAATTAAAAAGTCATTAGACCGCAACAATGGTGGTGCACTTACAGGGTGGACAGCTTGGTCAGATTGGCGAAGGTGTAGTTGGACAGTATGGTGATCTGGTTGTTGCTGAGATCGCTGTAGAGAAAATACAGAAAAATCAAGTTAGCTTTCCCTAAATATCCCGAAATACTCCAAAAAAATACTCACAGTCTTGTCAAAGCCCTTAGATGACGTATCCGCTCGTAGTGAATCTGCTCAATCTCATTGGACTCCAAATACAACTCGGAGGTCTCTGCTGGTATGCCACGCGGTATCTCCTTCAATTGATTCCGCGAACACCGAACCACGGTGCCAGTGCAGGTACAGGATGGCGGGCAGTAGCCATCGCCCAGGCAGCCTTCACTGTTCTCGCTGGTACACTTGAATTCGGAGTGGGGCAGGTCCTTGATCTGCACATCACGTACTTTGGAGGGGGCACCGCAACGTGCCGCTCCGCCGTTCAGCGATTTTTTGCGCAACCAGTCCGCGAACCAGGCCAAATGACAATTGCAATTGAATGGATTCGAGGCAAGGTTCCTGAAAGGAAGCAAAAAATATCAAATAATTAAAAATAGCTTTAAAAAATAGCGACAAAAAAGGATTACGATAAAGGCTTATTGATAAAAAAAGGGGTTCTTATAATTCAATTTCTGCCTGCCCAATCCTTTCTCCCCACTTTTGTGTGATAAATTAATTCCGTATTCATTCGGAGCTGTAGTCAGTATATGTTACTCTGGACAATCCAATCCCAGCCAAACAGGCACTTTAATTATGCGGAGGCGAACAGGAGGGGGTGTGAGGGTGAGGGTGTGAGAGGAGCACAGCCAGGAGCATAGTGGAGCAAGTGAAACAATGGCGCACAAATTACATTGGCAATTCCAAAGTTGCAGCCGAGTCCAGACTAATTTAATAAGCAATTCTGCTTTGTCATGCCATCAGCTATGCCGGCTCTCTATTACAGGAGTGTGTGTGTTAGAAAGTGTACACTGGGGGAAATTATTTGATACCTTAGGGAATATATTTCACAAAAAGAAGAGGAGAAATAGATTTCAAAGCTACGAAGCTGGGAAGTTATTTGAACACAGTAAGTAACTCGAGAGTCAGCTAATTTCTCTGCCTCTGAGGGTAGACTTTTTTAAGAGTTAAATTTATACTTTTTATACATATTTATGTATATTTTTAGTTGATAAATAAAACTAATATATAATTTTACTTTTAACCAAAATTCGTTCCTTCTAAAATCACATTTCCTTTCGCCACTTTGAACTAATTTTCTCGGAAGGAAATGAAATTCTAAATTCTAGGGAATTCTTTAAAGTGTATAAAAAATATAATTAAATTACCAAGCTATATAAATATAAAGCTAAACCTTTGATTGCCTTGAAGTCCTGTCTAATTTGCATAGATAATAATTTAAATTAAATTAAAAGCAGATTTAGAAATAACTATATTCCTTTGGCAAGTAAGAAAACATAGTTGAAATATTCAAATTAAACACCTTTTCCCTCAGTGTATGTGTGTGTAGGCCGCAGGCAGCCAACTAACACTTTGAGCTCCCTTCACGCAACACCTTCAAAAGGTGGCGAGGTGGCGAAGGCGAAGGGAGAGCTTCAACGATGGCAATGGCGGTTGGTGGACCTGGTCGTAGGTGGTGCTGGTGGGTGTCATGTGGTGCACAGCACTTAATGAATTTCATTGATGCTATTTATTAGCTACTTAAGTGAATTTTACAATAATTTGCGAGGAGCAGCAGCAGACCACACACACAGCACCTATCGCACACACACACAGCTCGCCCACATAGAAAGTCCCTTCATTGAACTCAATTTTAATTAATTAAATCATCGAACACACACAGCACAGGCAGTGTGTTCCCTTTTGGGTTTCGGGGGATGATTTACAAGCACAAGAAGATGGGAGGATGGTATCTGTTATCGCAGCAGCACATTCTATACCAGACGGAGGAGCAACTCATGCTATAAATTGAACTTCAATTGAATTATATACAATAGTTTGCTGTGCTTTCGTTGGCTGCCATGGAGAAGCAAAACTGATTTGAAGGCAGCAGCCACATCAGACGGAGTTCAACGGGAGAACAATCAGAACCATTAACCTCATTTTACGAGCGAGGAGGAGCTGCCCGGCTATGCCCTGCTATGCTCTGCTCTGCTGGCCAATTAATGCTTAAGCCAAATCATTTGTCTATTGAAGTGCATCCCGAGCACTTGGCACAGTTTTAATTGCTGCAAAGGCATCTGGTTTTTGGTATCTGGTGGGGCATCTAGAAAGGAAATCATGGATACTTACAGCGACGTCAGCGAGTTGAGATGCTCAAAGGAGCCGGGCATAACGCATGAGATTTGATTGTCGTACAAATTACTGCAAGGAAAGAAGATGGCATAATGTCAGGTTAATGAGTCACAAAAGGGGTTAAGATAATTGTGGGTTAGACATCAAGTTTTACAAGGGGTTTTAGGATAAAAAATCAAGGGAAATTTAAGTATAAGTTAGGATAGTTCAACCCATAACTTACAGCGTCTTGAGTTGATGCAGTCCCAAAAACATCTTATTCGAGATCTCCTTGATCTTATTCTCGCCCAGCTGCAGCTCCTGGATGTGCGAGGCTCCTTCAAAAGCATTCGGCTCGATCCCTGTAAGCTGATTCCGCTTCAGCTCCAGCTTGACCAGATGCGGCAATCGGCCAAAGAGGCCATCGGAGCTGATGCGTCCCAGTTCGTTGTCGTTAAGCAGTCTGAAATCGAATAATGTATCGAGTTAAGGAGGAATCAGGATGGAGCCGGCAGGATGTACACAGCAGCCGGAAGGAAGGAAGTGAGTGGGGGAAAGGGTTCAACTTACAACTCGGTCGTGTGCAGGGGAATGTCTCGGGGAATCTCCTTCAGGCCGCGACCCGTACAGTCCACGGTGGTGCCCTCGCAATGGCACATCGCCGGACAATCGGAGTCCATGCGGCACTCGCCGGACAGCTTCATCCGCAATTCATCCCAGGAGCCTGAAAAAAGCAACAGCACAAGGAGGTTGGTTGGTTAAGCACAAGGACGAACATCGGGCACGGGGCTCTCGGTCTTACATTTGAATTTCTCCTCGCGCAGCGATTCAATCCGACGACGATGCATCCGCTTCGGTGACTCGCAGCGGGCTCCACTCGTCTCTATGGGATTTTTGTGCAAATAGTCGGCCAGCCAGCGCAGATTGCAGTCGCAGATGAAAGGATTCTTGGCCAGATGCCTGTGGGGTGTCCGGGTGTTCAGGGTGTTCAGGGTGTTCAGGGTGTTCCAAGAGTGTTCCAAGTGTGCGTGTGCAAATGGAAAGAAAGTAAGCAAAGAAAGTAGCATTGAGCATTCGACTGAATGGCTGAAATGGTTATGCAGCAGGACTTAAGGGGGCCCGAGACGTTGCCCGGGAAACAGAAGGTTCAGTAGGTAGAGAGGTGGTATAGGTATAGGAGGCTTTCGGAGGAGACTTGAGACGTCTTAAAAGTGCACCAGCCTTGTGGCTACGACATTTCCGTTGTAGCCGTTGTTGTTTTGCAACTATTTAAAAGCAATTCCCAACAGGGTTGCCAGGTAATAGAACATTTTTTACCGAGCAATTTCAGAAGGTGGATCCCCCGAAGACGGTCATTGATGAGCAGCATGTTTCCTCACAGCTCTTAAAATCGCCCCTCTTTAATGGCCACAATTTGGAATGATTTTTATGTTTCCGCTGCCTCCGATATATTAAAGTTAGGTGCAATAAAAGCTAGTTTGCTTCATTCGCGTATCAATAAACATCTTGCTTTCGGAGGTTCTTTTAACCAGTAGTTTTGGCTATTCCTGAAGGTAATTTAAGTTTCGGCAGTTTCAAAGAGCCAGAGTCATAAAAACACAGCAGTTTTCGGTTTTATATTTTTGGCAAATTAGGTGGGTTTTTACCTCTAATTTTTTTTTGGGAAAAAGAACATATTTTCTCTTTAAAAGAAAAGTTACTTTAAATTTAAACCTTAAACTTGCTTTTGTAATTCGAAACCCTTTAAGTATCAGTCTCAGAAAAGCTGACAACCCTGGCAAATACTTAACCCACTCAAGCATACAACAAATCCTGCACTTTTGGACCTCGTTTTCCCGCCCCGCGAGAGGAGGAGGAGGAGGAGGAGTAGTCACTCCGCCTTCCGTCCAAGTTTTTAGTTGCAGCCTCGCAGCCGCGCACATTTATCGATGCCAAAAGGAGAATTCTTCTTCTCGGCGTCTTCGCCTTTTGTTCGCTAAGGCCGAAAGTCTTCACGGTTCACGGAGAAGGGAGTTGGGAATTCAGGGGAGCTATAGAAACCGGAGGAGCTGGTGGGCGGGGAGGAGCTTCTTGTTTGCTGCTAAACAAATGTCAACGCGAACGACGAGGCGAGAAGGCGAGGGCGCAGCAGTCAAAGGCAACTACTAAATGCACTTCAGAGGTTTAACACCAAAGTGCCTGCTCCATTCAAGATGGGATCCCGACATGGGCTCGAGTGGACGTGGACGTGAATGTGGATTGTGGGCGGACGCAGTGGTGGCAGGGGATGGGAGGAGCTGGGGACTCCATGTACTTACACCGTTTTGATGCTCTTCATGGCGTCGAATGTGCCATTAGCCAGCGACTGGATGTTGTTGTCGTACAGCGAGAGGAGGCTCAAGCTGTGGAGGTCGCGGAAGGCATCCTTGCGTATGCACGAGATCTCGTTGGCGTTCAGCAGGAGCAGCTGCAGCGAGCCGAGTCCTTTGAACACGCCCGAGGGTAAATCCTTTATTTTATTGCCATACAGCACACTGATGATGGGATGGATCCGAGGGTGGAGTCGACATGGAAAAGAACACACAAATAGAACACACGAGGAATGTTAACACAAAGCTTGAGAAAAGTAAAAGGAATAAACAAAAGCAAAAAATGCAAAACAAAAACCAAGCCAGAAGGTGGCACAAAAATTACAAAACAACAACAGAAAAAAACGTATAAAAATCACTCTGCGGCCCAAGACAAAGTGGTTTGGGGGCTGTGCGGTTCCTTCTTCTGGTTGATGTGGATGTTTGCTGCTGTCATTCCAAGCGACAACTGGTTTGTTTGGGCAACCAGCCGGAGCTGGGAGATGAGCTGGAGCAGGCTCTGGACTCGTGACACGATTGAAAAGGGGTGATTTTGAATGGAAAACCTGGTTTTTAGGCCTATTTTCCAGCTATTAAGCCCCCAAGGTTTTATTAAAGTAAGATCTATAATTATTTTTAATATAATTTAAAGACTGACTTCCTAACATTTTAATGTTTCAATAAATAAAATAATATAAGATAAATAATAAATAAAGAATTGCATTTCATACATATTTTAGTATATATCAAAATAATACATATTTTAGCTTTTAACAACAATTAATACCTGTTAAAATTTTATTCCTAAAGTTTTCTTTTTTTGTTAAATATTTCCCTAAAAATTGTTTTAATTTCCCCTTTAAATCAAAAGCTTTACCAAATTAATTCCTGTAAAAATTCCTCACTTCCACTAAAATCCCCCTAAAACATAATCACTTCTAACAACCCCCTCAATACCTTAAATCCCTTTGAATTATGCAAAGTCAAATCCAAGGATTAGCCACCCCAAGGCCAAGCCCCCCAAGTAGGTACTCAGTCAGGAATTAAAACCCTTTTAATGGGCCCAACATTAATTAAGTTCGTGTCACGTTTACAGCTCCATCAAAGCGAGACACACACACACGGGCGCTCGGTGGAGGTCCTCCAGGTAAGCCGATGCCTTGCGGTGTGAGCCAACGCTTAGCGTGGGCCGATTAGCCCGCTTTTGGCCAGGCCCAGAGGCACCTCTTGTGTCTCCCTTCATACCCACCAGCAGCGCCAGTGGGTACTCCAGCTCAGGTGACTCTGCCACCACCACCACCATCGTGTGCACGGGGCAGCTCAAGTGAGTGCACACTTTGTGCGATGGCTACTTGTTGCACTTGGTAAAAGTGACTTCCCCCCACACATCCATGCTTCTGGCATTATCTACTCACAGAGTGGTTAACTGCTTTAGGCCGCTGAGAGCATCATGGGCAATCCGGGATATGTTGTTGTTGGACAGGTCGATGCGTCGCAGACGCCGAAAGCTGGAGAACGATTTCGGCGGCAGTTCCGTAATGAAGTTCTGCTCCAGGCGGCTGAAAAGAGAGACGGAGAGGGAGGGTGTCACTCCAGCAAATGAGACAAGTTGATGATGAGATGCACCACTTACAGTTCGGTGGTGTCGTCGGGCAAGGTGACGGGCACACTGGTCAGACTCTTCTCACGGCAATCGACGATCCCGTCCGCACAGCGACATGGGTGCGGACAGCTGTTCTCCGCCCCGCATTCCATCGGTGCGTGCTCCGTCAGACCTGTTGATGGACAAACAATATGGTTGCCAGAGATCAGGGATAAGTCGCTTGCAAATTTCGCTTCGCTTCGCTTTAATTTTTGTTTAGGGGGATGGGCAAGCAGCAGTAACCAGCAACCAGAGCTCCGGTAGCTGGGAAACGAGCATCCATCCGATTTGGATCTCTACCAGCAGTAGCGTAATTATCAATGCTACTGCACAGCTCTCGAGGTGGAAGTGGAGATGGGGTTTTGGGGGATTCGGGGACTCGGGGAGGTGTAACTATAACCAGCCGCCGGTCATAAATGTTTACCCACATAATTCCATAGCATTTCATACAAAACGAAAGTCAAACAAGCCAAGAAATTATAGCAGAAAATAGTTGAAGGTGGAAGTGGAGATACTCTTTCTGGGGAGATGATAAAAAGGAAGGTTTTTAGAAGGTATTTCAAAGGGAGGAGGTCAGGAAAGTGACTCCACTTCAGAGCTGGTAAAGTGTATTTTAACGAAACTAAAGTCAAACAAGCCAAACAATTATAGCAGGTAATAGTTGAAGGTGGAAGTGTAGGAACTCTTTTTGGGGAGGTGTGAAAGGGGGGGGTTTTTAGAGGATACTTTAAAGGTAGAAGGTCAGGAACGTAAAGTATTTAGAGCTAGTATGTATTTAAACTATTAAAATCAAATAATTTATAGGGAAATATAAGCATAAGAAGCTTGAAATAATTCAGAGACCATTTCTAGCGTAATTAATATCAAATATTTATCAAAAACCTTGAACAATAAACGCTCAATTTCCCATCACACCTAGCTCTGATTCCCGGAAACTTCCATTATGGCCACAAATAAACCATCAGCCAACTTGACACGGGTCATTCAATATCCAGGGTTATTCCCTCAGCTCATCTGCATTCTGGTATCGATTACAGGCTCCTTGGGAAAAGCCACCACAACCGAAAACAATACCCTAACCAACGGCTGAACTGAGCAGGAGTCTCAGCCTCAGCCTAAAAGCCACCATCAAAACTCGTTTCATGGCTGCTGCTGCATCGTTTTCGAGGCGCATTTTCCGCTTCATTGAGCGCTTCACGCTCAGTCTTGAGCTTTGCTTTTCATCTTACTTTTGCTTGATTTTCGTTTTGGTTTTGGCCACCTTCCACTTCCATTCACTTGGCCCGCAGCTTCAGCTTCAGCTACGACTTGAGCATCTGCATCCGCATCTTTTCCGAAAAAAAAACAGCAACAACAAACACAAGCCAGTGATTTCGACGGCGTTAAACGTTTTGGCAAACAACACAACGGCAAAGTGAGGGGATTACCCCCGAAATGGATCCGTGGAGATGGAGATGAAGCCACCAAAACCACCAAGTGGATGAGGTTCTCTTGCCAGCTATGAGGCCATGTGGGGGCGGCGGGGGCGTGTCCATATGACTGCTTATGATTTATACCCGCAGTGCTTTCGGCTTTTGTTGTTTTCCTCGCATTTGGCATAAAAAACTAATTAATTTCGACCAAGAAAGAAGAGAGAGAAGGGGAGGAGGGTAGCAGGGGCGGTACACACCATTTTTGGTAGCATTCGGGGAGTGGAAGCTGCCACAACATGTTGCACAAGGCAGCTAGCTAGGCAGCTAGGGAGCAGTATCCCATTACCATTACATACCCGAGCATTTGAACTCCTGGTCGTGCAGGTCCGCCACGTTTTGGCCCTTCAGCTGCGACGGCGACTGGCAGCGGGTGTAGGGCGCCAGGCGGGTGGCGCTGCGCAGGAACCGCGACAACCAGGACAGATGGCAGTCGCAGGCAAAGGGATTGTCCGACAGCCTAAGAGCCCGCAATCGTCCCAGTCCACCGAAGATGTTGTGCGGCAGCGACGTCAGGTTGTTGTTGTTCAGCGTGCTGTGAAGAGGGAGTGGAGGAGGAGTATATATGGTCAGTATATGGAGTGAGTGCGGATGATCCGGCCTTATCAGCTGGCTAGTATCTATAAAGCTAGTTATGCCTCCGATGCCCGAGGGCTGGGCTTGGCCAGAAAAGGAGCAGTTTTCGATTGCGGGCCGATCGAAAATTTAATTAAAAATTTCTGCTTTAGTGGAAAGCTTTTCCTGGTCCATTTTTGGAGGCTATGTCATATATCTTTAGTCTTGAGATTGTTACTTTATTAATTTAAAGGAATTTACTAAACAAATAAGTAAATGTTATAGGAAATTTAACAAATTTATCTTATAAAATATCGATATCGATACATAGCCATAATTTATATATTTCAATGTATTTTCAATATTTTTAATGCACATACATGTACATTTAATGTGCCATAAATCGATATTCTTTTTAATAAATGAGACAATTTTTGTCTCCAAAATCCTCTACGCTTATCAATATTTTAATGTTAAATGCGATATTTTTCGATATTTTAAGAATCGATGCGTCTAAATTTACGATAAGATAAGGGATCGATATCTTATAGGACTTATCCTCTAGATATGCATCCCTAGTTAAGCATTAATCAATTGAGAATAAAAGGTATACTGTATATAATATTCGTTCCATTAATTATTTTTCTTCTTTTTCGATACACCTTTTAATTTATCCTGCAAGACACTGTGTTAATTCCAGTTAAACTTTCATTTACGATTCGGTTTTGTGTCAATTACAAAACTGTTTAACTTTCGCACTGCCACTTGCCATATATCAAGCTGGTTGTGCCACACACAAACACACACACTCTCTGTGGTCTCTGGTAATCAGTTGATATATGAGCTCCATTTCGTGGCTGGGATTGGCTTATCTCGCCACGAAGCTCAACCATTTATTATGTAATTTAGGCGGCGCGCATTAACTGATTGATTTTTAATTCATTGACTAATTCCCGTTTGATTGATTAACAAAAGGCTCTAAATCATTGATTAATTACTCGAGTGGATTGCCGCGCTAAATTGGTTATTCTAGCAGCCAGCTAACTCCCTTCACTTTGTATATATAATATATCTTGTTCTGTACTCACAGTATCTCCAGCTCCACGAGACCCTTGAAGGCATGCTCGTCCAGACACGTGATCTGGTTATTGTCCAGCTGGAGACTCCGCAGCGACTGGGCTCCCTTGAAGACGCGCCGGCCCACCGTGACGATGACATTGTTGGATATATCCCTGGGGATTTTATGAAAGATATTAATAAGGCATTCGGTAAGAAGTTGAGGCAAACTACAAGTGTCGACTACTATATCGGCTACTTTGGAGTTGTTTGTTTTACTTACAATCGCAAAAGATTCGCTGAACTTGTCACTAAGTTTTCAGGAATTGCCTTTAGTCGATTGTTGTTTAGGCGTCTGATTGATTACAGTGTTGGTTTTTGATTTGTTTTTGGTGTTTCGTTTTGATTTTTGATTTGTTTGTTTCGATTTTTGGTTTGGTTTTTTGGTTTTTGGTGTAGAGACGAGCATATTAGGTACGCAAAACGAAACGTAACGAAAGCAGAGAGAGATTCAAAGAACGGTAGAGATATATGCAATAAAATAAACAAGAACGAAAGAACGGGAATCAGATACAATAATGGTTAAAAATTCAAACTAATTCTGGCATCAAGCTAGCTAAATTCTAAATTCTAGGATCTAAGAAAAATACTTATTAAAAATTTTCAAAAATTTGGTTAGTAAAAAGTGAGTTATTGTTATAGTCATGCAGCTAGCATTGTGAAAAAATTATTATTATTCTGCAGATTGAAACAATACTCACAGTCTTTCCAGGGAGACCAGGTCCTGGAAGGAGTTCCTCTCGATCGTGTGGATCTGATTGTCCGTCAGTTGCCTGGGCACAAGATATAGAAAGAGTTAATCCTGCATTTCCTGTGAAGAAATATAGCCAAATTCCACTTACAGCATTCGCAGCTTGGTCAGTCGCTGGAAATCCGTCTCGTATATCACGGTCAAGTTATTGCCTTGCAGTTCGCTGCGAAAATATAGATAAAGAAATTACGATTACAGAAATTGCATTAATTATGTTGCAACTTGGAGTTGCAGGAAGGATGCAACCCGAGAGGCACAGACACACACAACCACACACACTCGCTGGGCGATAATTTTTTTTTAATTGCTTGTAAGACAAGAAGACAACAGCAATCTGAGATATGAATGCAGCTGCAAAAGGGGGAATCAAGGGGGAAACCCCTAAGAGAAACGACCGAGTAAGAGTACGAGGAGATTTCTGATAACGAAAATATGATATTTAATCATTGAACACGACGGCGGCAGCCATCTCCCCAGAACTCGTTTCTTGAATCGGAGAATTTGTTACCTGTAGATGTCATAACAATGAAATGCAACCGAAGGAGACACAAAAGACCCAACCTCACCCCGTGTGCGCATGCGCAACCATCTACATCTGTGTGTACAGATACGAAAATATATATATGTTTCTTAAGATATATCTACATACAGCCAGCAGAAGTAGCAACAACAAGTTGCTGGTCTCAGCTGCTCATTTTTTTGAGTAAGGTTCGAGAGTTCGGCGCGAACAACAGGTAGGAAGACCTTCGGCGACCCAAACGTAAAAATATTTTCTGTGCGGCTTAAGCCTTAATGAATCTCGCATCAAGTTGCCGATGGAGCAGCCAGAAGATGGAACTATATACATATGTATATATAGTGTATAGAGGTGTGTGTATGGTATGCTCCTCCTCAGCCTCACACAGACACGTCTTTTTAATGAGCTTAATATCTCTCAGAGATGTGGGCATCTTGCGTTCAGATCCAACTGATTACACTGGACCAGCCATAGTAACTACACAGGGAGAAAAATATTAAACATAAACATAGGGAAATATATCTTTTGATTAAAAAAATATCTATATAATCAAGCATTCTATCAAAAAGGTGTAAAATAAAGCCTAGAAGCTACTATTTAGAGGTACCTTTTCTACTAATTTCACACAGAATCGTTGTTCTTTTGTCTTGTCTATAAATTTCCATATGAAAACCTTTTATTCCCACATTAAAATGCCTTTTTAATTACAAAACCCCCTTGATATTTTCCTCTCTGTATCATAACCATCCAATAGCTGGAACAAGATTTTCAATACGTTTTGTTTGTTGGCTCTTTGTTGCCTTTGTTTTTGTGTAAAAAAAAATAATAATAAAAACAAAAGTCTTAGCTTCGTTGTTGCCGTCTAATTGCCAAACATTTTTCAAACGCTTCTGGCGCTGGGTTTTTATGTAATTTGTTTAAATCACTTTTGGTTGGCTTTAGGTATGGTCGTATGCATAATTTTTGCCGTTTTTCCTGGCTTATAATTAAGCATTTAACTTCATTAGATGCTTTGCGTGTGGGGAGAGCCTTTTGTTATGGGGCCTTTCTCACCCTCCATTGCTGCCAATTAGATGCCATCTTGGGGTTTGGGGTAGAGAGCACTCTGTACTAACCAAAAACCAAGAAACCAAGGAACCGAGCAACCAAAGAACCCAAGAACGACAACATCAAAAGCAGCTGCCACTGTGCGAGCTCAGCTATAAATTAAACGTTCTCAGGTGTGAAGGGCCACCTTTCAATCCTTCACCTCCTCCCAGAGCCCCTCCTCCTAGTGCTGCCCACAAATTAGATATGCAAAAATGCTGTCGTGTCAATTGAATCAACTGTGTGGGTGACTGGCAGCCAGCCCGTCAGCTTAGAAACTGTTCGATGTTAGAGGTTCTAGGTTCGAGCTTCTAGGTTCTCCTCGGTTCTCGCTTCTGGGGTTCCTTCCTGGTTCCCCTTTCTCCAGCAAAAGGCTTTGTAATTAAATGGCAATGACATGAGCGGAGGTAGGGCGAGTGCTGATGAACACAATTTGCCAGGGCACCCAGTTTGCATTTGCCATTGTTTTTTGTTTCCAGCTCTGTATATATACATTTATATATATATGTTGTGTGCTCGCCAGCCAGCCAGCTCTTTTGGTGCACATTGACAGGCCCAATAGTTGTGGGCATGTTCAATATTTGATGTATGTTCGCTTAGAAGGTTTTCCTCTATCCTCTGGACGGTATTAGGGTGTCTCAAGGTTTTTATTTGGGAAATGAGTATTTTATGGAAAAATAATTATGGAAAAAAAAGTCTGGGATTCAAAAAGATTTTTGGGAATTATTATAAGGTTTTATAGGTGATTTTAAAGCCTATATTTTTCTTCATATAATGTTAATATAAATTCAATTTCCCTTATATTGTTTTCTCTCATTTCTAGTACTTTTTATAAATATTATTCCTAAAATCCTCTTGATTTTATGCATGCTTCAAACAAAAGACTCTTAGAGGAGGCTCGTTGGTATACAATTTCATTGAAACACCAAAATTTGTTGCCTTAAAAAAGTCCCCTTCTTTGCCGGCATTTGAGCATTAATTCCCCAGCTTTAATATAATCTGTTGAAATCATAATTCCCCCAGCAGTCGCTCCGTCACATCCTCACCTGGAATCGGCCTTTTATTTGAGTTCTTTTCCCTTGCCTAAGCTCTACTTAAGTCTCCTGACACATTCTCCCTGCACTTTGACACCCGGGAATCTCTCTGTCCCTACCGAGTAATGTCACTCAAAATTTGACATATTTTGAGGCCTGAGGTACCCTGCGATGTGTATACTTAAAAGTGCCCAGTTCGGTTATCTACGAATAGTATTTTAAAATGCAAATATGTCGTGCATGTTGATATGTTTTCTGTTTCTGCTGGTCGTTTCTCTGTTTTATATTACTCTCTGTTTGCAGCATTAAAAAGAAATAAATAAAGTAAAATAAAAATAAAAATACAAATACAAATGAAAATGAAAAAAAGGAGAGGCAAACAACAGCAGCCAAATGTGTCCCTGAGCAGTGTTTGCCACGGAGCTCCGACTCCGAGTCAGCCAGCCAGCCAGTTGCCAGCAACTTGCTTATAACTGGGCTATAATGCTATAACGTTAATGCGGCCACTGCTGATATCTGTTATTAATTTATGTAGAAAAACTGCAGCCACGACAGCCGAGAGACCGGAGAAGAGAGGTTGGAGTTGAGAGGTGGACCAGACCAGCCAGCCAGGAGCTGGGTGTGCGGGGGGAGGTAGGTATTTTGCATACACTTGCTAATTGCCGGAGCGTTAATTTATGTGGCGACTGCCAGCGATGGACAGAGATGGAGATGGAAATGTGGCTATGGCTGTGGCAGTGGCAGTGGCATGGCTGAATCGCAGCCGCATTGGCTTAATGCATTCGACTTTGCCGCCATTGCCACATGCAACAATTATTGCCGCCCGGGCTCGTCGCAGCTCCTTCGGCGACAATTAATAAACTTAATGGCGATTTAATGTAAGCAGCTCGCTGCAGGAATAACTCTTTGCCACGGAGCCCGCGTGTGTGTACCCTCTGGAGAGCCTTTTCCCTTATCGCCATCGACACGACGACATGGTCACGGCTTTATTTATTTCCCCCTAGCAGGGTCCAGTCCCGGTCTCAGTCCTGCTGCTGCTGCTGCTGTTGTTTGCCTATGCTGATTTTTAAATAAATACAAATCGAAACCGTGCCCCGTTTGGGTCCGGCTTTATTATTTTAATAGAGTGTGCCCTGCCCGATGTGTTTGAACAATTGTGTGTGGAAAGGGCAATCTGCAATTGGAATTCGTCAGGCTGCCGGCGAAGGATATCTGCTGGGAGATCCCTGACTAGGTTTTGATACCGCAGTTTGCCCTGGTCCCGTGGTCCCATGGGGGAAGTGTGTCGTTCTGTTGGTCTTTGCCTCTGTTCAGATTGTTTGCATAACGGAATTTCTATATAATTGTAAATTTAATATTGATTTATGGCTGCATGCTGAAAATAGCATTCACATTTCAGAGTTATTTCTTTCTTTTCGATTCAATCATTGATGGCAAAATTGTATTGCAAATGAAATGGGAATTCCGAAAATGTATTCTTTATCCAAAACTAAATATATTTTAGAGACATTCACTCACTAATTCTTTGTTAATATATTTCATAATATTTTTTGTATATACTCACAGTCTTTCGACATCTGCTGAGATTTTCCTGGGCACCGAGGTGAGTCCACGATGCGAACAGTCAACATTTAATCCCGAACAGGAGCAGACCCTGGGGCAGCGGGCTTCCGTGATGACCCCAACACCGCCGCCGGGTATGTGTATGCCCACCGATCCCAGACCACCGCTGGACACGGCTGAGCTGCCAAAGCCGCCGGAGTAGGGTTCCGCCTGGACCGCCGCATCATGGCTTAGGAGCGGCAGGAGCAGGAGCAGCGGTAACAGGAACTGGAGCCGGAAGGGTGGTGGCATCGACGTCGTCCTGGACGGCGCGGCCATTGTGGCACATTTAGCACACGAAACGTCGACGGCAGGCGGCAACGTGCCTAATTGAAAGTGTCCCCCGAATGCCAATCCACTTTGTCAATAGCAATCACCACTGTGCAAATATTTGGCGGGGAAGGGAAAGGATTGATGATGGCTAGCTAGCACTTTCACTTCACTGCGTCACACTGTGTATCACTGAGCGTATATCCTGGGATATACAGAGTCGGGGGAGGCGCTCCCCGCGCTCTCTCTTCTTCTCGGTTTTCTCGGCGGCGGAACACACGCTCTTTTGCAGCCGTCGCGTACGCGCTTCTTGACCAAACTGAGCGGCCGGCAGCTGTCCGGATTCGTTGTCTCGCAGCACAGAGTAGCGAGTATCTTCAGCGAGTTACTCTCTTTCCAAAACTCCCTCCAAATAATAAAAGTAGGTAGGTAGATTCCGCTGAGGAGTGCACCCTCACACACAGGTTAGGTAGCAGGAAATGCACTTTTCCTTTCCTTTGTCTTCAGATAGTTGGCGTATCTCTCTGGTATCTCTCGGATACGGTCTGCACTTGGCTGTCAGCAGCTAGAGCGTACCGGCGGCAGCAACTTCATCATCATCAGCATCGGCACCGGCAGCTCGGAGGCATCACAGCGACCCGCTGGGCGCATCTGCAACGATAGAGAAAATTGGGAAAGAATTTTTGAGTGAGAAAAATCATGAGAAATCATCTATAAAAATTCACCAAAGGCAAGGCGGAGGCAGAAGCCAGGAAATCGTTTAAATATAAACGCAGGCTATGTATATTTATTTCACTTAAAACTCACAAAATTGAGTGGCAGAAGTGGCAGAGTTCGGAGGAAACGCAACTGTCGTCTGTAATGCCATGATATATGGCCTGGCCACAAATTAGCTCCTCTTTTTTTTTTTGGTGAGAAGAAAGTGAAGGAAACAAAATTCAACCCCCGAAACACCTGTCGGAATGAGCGGTAGCAAAGGCCACTAATCACCTTCAGAAGAACTACAATTATCAGTTGTTTGGATAGCATATGGTATTTTTTTTTTCTTCGAGGGGGAATTCCCTATCAACAAGTAAACATGGAAATACATGTGAAGGAAGGAGTTTTTCTTAGACATTTTGAATGATTATATTAGCTTAAGGTATAGGTATTTATCCTGTTATTACTATATAATATTTACGATTTATTTGGTGAAAGTTCTACTGGCAAGACATCCAAATGATTATTTTGTTATCATCTTAATTTCCCTAAAATCCCCTCCAGAAACCAGACTTACTGGCAGCACATTTTGGTAATTATTTGAATCTGAAAACTAATCATAACAAATCATATTTAAGAGCTCGCTCTGACCCATTTTCCAAAGCATATGATATTTTTTTCCTCAGGGAAATTCCCTTCTATCAACAAAAGTACACAACAACCTTATAGACATGTGGAAAACCTAGATTTCTGCAGGCTAAAAACTAAATTTTGAAATGATTAGAGGGAATGCGGTAGAATCTGTGCCATCTCGGAAACCCCGGCAGTAATTACTCCGATATGGAATCTCTGTTGGCTTCCGCTTTACCATTTCTCTGGGGGAATGCTCAGCAGCACACAAATCATATTTAAGAGCACTCTCGCCCAATTAAATCCCTGGATTCTAATGACCCTCTGTCTCCGTCCCTGTCTTAGTTTGCCCTCTCAAGTGCCAGTCTTCATTTACATTCCCCAGGCTAACTGCTTCGATTCGATCTATATTTGGCCCGGAGCACTCCTCTCTTTGCTGCTGGTCTGTCATGTTGTTTACTTAATTTGCAAATTGACATGTCTCTCTCGCTATCCCGCTCTCTGTGAGATATTAATTGTTTAAATTAACATTTGGATAAATGACAGCCGCGATTGGTTCTGGCATTCGGAAATTTCGGTTATTGGATAACTGGTGTAATCAGTAATCAGTAATCAGCGCTGCTGGGCTGTCAAAAATCGTTTCTCTCCTCCTATTTGGATATATCCCACTTAACTGGCAATCAACTTAAACTCAATTGAATGTCAAACGTAATTTGAGCGAGCTTTCCTCCACACACACAAACGGAATGCATGCTGGAGGAGGAACCTATTCGAGGCAGAGGCATGGGCATGGGTGCCTTTAATCAAAAATTTATCACATAACCCCGCTCCTTCTCCGCTGGAGAATACTTTTTGAAACGGCAGCAGCAGCAGCGGCAGCAAAGGCATGCCTTTCACATCACGGAAATTGCGGGGGAGTATGCTGTGCGTATGCTCCTCAAAAGATGTAATCACTGCATTGTCACCCAAGGATTGCTCCTCCATCCGCAGCGTCCTGCAGGCTTTGGCTTTGGCTCCGGCTCCAGCCTGTGCTCATCCTGTACGGTTTATGGGCACATGCCTTGAGGGAATCTCCGCCTCAGAGTCTTGTCGGCTCATATGAAACATAAATCAGTGAAATTCTATACATGCCACTGATTGTCTACTCTTTTGCTCGACTACGACTACTCCTCCTCCTTCTTGTGGCTCCCTTTTTCCCTCCCTCCCTCTGGCAAATTCCAAAGCAAATTCAATGCATGCCAATAACTCGTTCTCGTTCTTGTGCCCAAAAAGCGGAAAAAGAATCCGGAGAGGGTTGGGGAGGTGATAGCCTGCTCTCAAACTGGAAATACACAGTGGACGAGAGGCTACATAGTTGGAAAATCAGAGTGGCAGGGAATTAAGCTAAGCCAGGAAAACAACTATAATTCCGATACGGAGAGATGCAACAACCCAAAAGCAGCTCAATATCAATTTGGCCAAGAGTTATAGCCGGAAAGTGATTTGTGTTTGCAAATTAAATGCAAAATTTCCAATTAGTATTCATGTTAAATAAACAATCCAGTTACTGGGTGTAATAAGCCTGTGTGCCAATATTTATTTGCTAATAAATGCAGCAAGTTTGGAATGCAATTGGTTTTAATTGACATTGTTCTGTTACCAAATTACATATTTCCCCACAATTATGTCACTGAAGCCTAATGTTTGAACTAATAAACTATATAAATAATGTCCTAATTTCCGAGTTTACCTGTTAACAAGTCGATTGATTGTTTCACCAGAGGCAAAGTTTAATATTTATTTAGCCTTAAGCCCAAATCATATTTAGTTCTTTTTAATTTGAACCAGCAAATGACAGTCAAATCACATTTATTCTAGCTATTAGGAGTTTATATAAATATAAATATTTATTGCATGTAATTAAAATATGTTCGCTTTCATGGCAATTTCACACAAGCCATAAATGTTGGCCCAATTCTGTGATATAAGCGATTATTCGATTTGCTATTACCAAGCCCTAACGATGATAATTTCCATGCATAGACAATGACCATTAAAGCGGTTTAAAATTGCCAAAACGCGAATGGGAAATCTCCTCCTCTTAAACCCCAAAAAACCCCATCAAAGAGACGTACCCACAAATCGTTAACTCTAATGTAGCTCCCTTCAAATCTTTACTCTTTACTGACATCGGGAGATAAGGCGCTAGACTGGGAGAACTATTCAAATAGAGCCGGGCACAAATAAACCAAAGACACATGCTTAGATAGAATGTCAACTCGAATCTGTGGACTGGACTAAGAGAGTTGTCTTCAGATTAATGACGCGATGAGGTCGCCGCCAACTGAAACAATAGAATAGAGCCAAGCCGGGCCATTCCTTGCCTTTCCAATCCCGCCCCCGGAGGCGCTCGCTGGCTCTTGTGGATTTTCCAATAAATTACGCTTAAGTATGCACTTAATTCAAATAATGCCACTGGGGAGGGACCACCGCCAGATGGAGATGGAACTGGAGCTGGAGATGGAGGGGCTTGCCCTCAAGTGATTTGTTTTTTTGTGGCTTACAGAGTGGAGCCCTCTCTAGAGACGGGAGGTGGACATGGACTCCTCTCTCTGTTTGTCCACCATTGCCTATGACATGTGTCAAAATCGCTCTCTTGTTCTTTGGGAGCTCCCTTCGCAAGACACGAGATAAGCCATATCAAAGCACTCCACCTCCCTGACGGGGGATTAGCCTGAAGTCGTTGGCGTAGCCAAAGTCAAACATGTCGGCGACTGCAGATGGAGCAAATGTCGGGGGTCTTAATCAATGAGGAAGAAAAAAATAAGGAAAATCACAATAAATACGGGAAAACTGTTGACAAAGCAGAAACGGAAAAACAAAGTGCAAACAATCAATATATCAGATTGGAGATGGAGATGAAACTTCTGCCCCAATAAGCTGAAACATAGAAAACAGGTTCACCCCAAATAACCCCACGAGCATATAGTATATATATAGCTTGGCCAGTCCATGATAATCTCAATTATGGATCTATAAAATGTAGCAAAGTGAAATAAAACAGAAATGGAATGTCAAAAAAGAAAAGGGGAGACCCATAATTATATTACCCAGAGAGGCCTTAAACGATAATTATCACTGAAAAGCAGAAACAAAAACAGATATCAATTACCGGCGAGCTGAAAACAGGAAAGATCTGTCAAATGTAAATGATAATTTCAAGCGTAGATAATCGAGAGATCGTATCTTTTGATGATGAAGGAACCTGCAAGATAATCGACGATTTACACAACATCACAATATTTTCCCTACCAATTTCCTTCTCAGCGATTCTCCGTGCTTCTTCTCCCTGATCATCATAATCTCTCTTATATTCCCTTATTCGTGCTTTGGCATTTCCGCAGCCTCTTTCTCCCACGAAATGTCGTCACAGTGAAGAGGAAGTCGCTGGGGAAAGGGGTTCAAGTCCCAGAGAGCGTGGTCAATGCTCAATGAATTGTATTACAATAAACAGAAAAAAAAATATCAAGACCAAGGCAGGCGAAGAAGAAAAAAAAACATAATAAAATCAGGGACAAAATCAGTACAAAGCCAAGTTTCAATAGGAGGCGGAGGAGCATGCTCCCGGCGACAGTTGTCCAAGCCGGAAGTGTCGCATACTTCTACGGATACACCGGCTTAATTATGCGCATAAAATGTTGGAACAACAAAAACAGCATCAACATCAAGGAAAACAAGAAGGAAAGAAGCAAGCAATGTCGGGCTTGAAATGACAAAACACAAACATTAATTGCTCCACATTCACATTCACATTCACATTCTGATGCGGGGGCGGCGGAGGAAAAGGAAAAAAAGGGGGCGGGGCGGAGAGGGACTTACATATGCTCTGGGGACTGACTGCCGCTTTTCCCGCAGGAGTTGAGTGGAGAAAAGAAAGCGAACACAGGGTAGCAAATTGAGCACTGCGAGAAATCATTTAAATTAATTAATCTAAGCAAATAAAATGTTTTTTTTTTTTTAATTTTTGTTAATATGATTTCAATAATGAGAGTTGTCTTTGAGTAGTTTTAATTCATATTTTGAAGGCTCCCTTAAAAGGCTTTATAAAACCAAGCATCAATATTTTCTGTTATAATTGTAAACATATTTTCACAAACTTCAAAAGTTTCCTCTGTTAAGAATACAAAATATATATACTTCAATCATAATTATAACACAACCATATTGATCCCCAATTGATCTCATCAAATTAATTTGTTCCTTTTTTATTTTCTGATTTTTATTGATCAAAGCGGCGAAAAATAAAATTCGCCAAAATGTTCCTGATTCTTTTTGGTTCCCCCAACTCTATTTGTGCCAATTAAGACCCAACGTAGTCTTTATTTTTAGAAAATTTGCTATTTAAATTCGCAGCAGCAACAGCATTCCACCTTCGCTGTCGTTTCACCCCTTTTTATGATTAATCTGATTAAGACAGAGCATAAATACTGCTTCCGAGAATTTTGTTTAAGAGAGCGTAACTCTACACCGACATCCATTTCAACCCCCTTTCTGTGAGTGTAATCAGAGCGACTCCATTCAGAGAGAAGCGGCTTATAATTTATTAATCTATGCATGGAGCCCAACAAATACTCGCACTCGACTCGTAATGTCCCCCACCCGGTGGTAACTTTCCCCACTTTCGAGTGCCGCTCGGAAGGTGTCGGCAGTCAGACAGACAGTCCGTCGCTATCCAGAGCTGGATGCTGTATGCTGTATGCTATATGCTCTGGATGCTATATAGCCATATAGCCTGAATATGCGGACCACTACATGTCACTTTAATCTCTTAGAAGTGTCACTTTTGCAGCTCTCCAAGTGTTGCTGCCGTTGATGTTGCTGCTGCTGCTGCTGCTGCTGTCGAGTTTGGGTTGAGGTACGGGTTTGGGTTCGGTTTCGGGTCTGGGTTTTGTTTGGTTTAGATGAGAGGGGGTATGGTGCGGGGGCGTTGCAAACAATGTGCTGTTATAGTTGAATTTGAATTTTCATTTTGATAAGCTACAAAAAGGCATAATCACACATCAAATTGCAGCAACACAGAGTGAGAGAGAGGCGAACCTTATGGTAATGAAGTGTAGCAGCTGTTTGTGAGTCGAGTCGAGTTGAGGATTTAAATAAAGCGAATGCCGAGGGATGCCCGATGCCCGATGCCCTTCTGATTTACATTTGATACACAGCCTCTCGCAGAGGAGAGTCGCCTCGACTACTTGAACAATCAGATTCAATTTGTGCCACGCATTCGTTTCCATATCGTTTTCGTTGCCTCGATCTCTGCCTTTAACAAGTGACGATGATGACGATCAAGTGTACGCCCCCCCTTGGCCCGAGCTAAGATTATGCTCTATTTGATTTAGGCTTGGATTTTATTATTGTTATTTCTCTTTTTTGGTGGCTTTATTATTACAATGGCGCCTCGAGTGCCGAACGCAATCTTCATTTATCTCGTATTTATCTTTATCTCGACTGGGCTGTGTGGGCCCATCATCATCGAAAAAGTGGAAATGGACAAATACAAAGCTGGGCATTATTTAATTTGTCGCTCTGTCTCGGGTTTCAGCTTGTTTTCGAGGTTAAAATAATAAACAACATCACCTGAGAGGCGGACATACACCGAAACACTAGCAGAGTCAGATACAGATACACACGCCGCATAATTTCCCTGTAAAGTTATAAAATGTTTCACAAAATCATAAAACCCGAAAGGGAGGTGAATCTGAGGCGTGCGCTAGGTCCACCCCCTGCCCAATCCCATCGGAATCCCAGGTGCAATGCGTTGCTGCAGTTGAGCTCGAGCTCGAGTTTGGGCTCTCTTCTACGCCGTAGTTCTCTGTTTTGTTTCGGCTTTTGTTTTCCGCATTTTAGGGTCAGGTAGAACCGTCGTCTTCTACGCCCTGAAAGCCTGGCATTGTTCCACCGGCTAGGTGAAATATGTTGCCGTGCTGCATGCTGCATGTTGCATGCTGCATCACCGGGATTAGGACAGGTAAGGTTGTAAATTTCACCAGCCACGAGAGTCGTCCCTGGAGTCAAAAGGTTGACGAGTAAATGTGCAAAGTAAATGCACAAAACGACCAGGAGCAGGAGCGGAAACGTAGATGAGGATATTCCAGAAAAGTTATAGTACTAAATTAGAAGCAAGCTCCACACATTTTCCCTCAATCTCCCCTTCTATATTCCGGCATTAAAACATCCTAATGAAAATTTCTATTACATCGTGAATCCCCATTATGCCGCAACCCTGTGCAAACACAACCACATACTAAAATTATGGATAATTCTGCCAGACTGGCAGACCAAGGAAACCCCGCAGTTTATCTGGTAATAACAATAAAACTCCATCAATGCTTCATATTTTGCCAGGCCCAATAAAAACAGCAACAACAAGCACGGCATAAATGTAGCATAACCGCAAAGTACTGTCATTCCGTCATATGTCTGGCTAATAAAGCGGATATTCTAACCCCCAACCGAAGCTCAACGCCCTACGGAGGACCATAAATCACGTTACTCCTTATTAATTCTTAGACGAAACATAAAATAAATATCTTTAAGGACCGGCAGACGCAGCAAAGCAAATAAAAAATTATTTTGGAGCTCTATTAATCTAGCGGGTCATAACCCATCGATCTACCCTCCTTTTTTCGGAC
Source organism: Drosophila ogumai (assembly GCA_018904815.1). Classification (NCBI taxonomy): domain Eukaryota; kingdom Metazoa; phylum Arthropoda; class Insecta; order Diptera; family Drosophilidae; genus Drosophila; species Drosophila ogumai. The sequence goes on along the minus strand of JAEIIJ010017066.1, from coordinate 4,882 downwards.
TCCAACGGATCGATGGAACGTGGAGTGTGATGGTATATATTTGGGTGGCATGCATAATGGACAATGTTTACAAGTTGGAAATTAGATTTTTAAGAATAATCGGGCGCTACAAGAAGTGCACTTGAAGAAATTAGGTGATAACATATAGATTTTTATGAATTAAAGCAAGATAAAAATAAATTAAAAATTCAATGATTTAGTATATATTGAATTGTTTGATAATTATCGATGGGCTTACGATAAATTAAATTTTTTTGTGTTAATGCATTAAATTTATCCACAAAATATGACAAAATATGCATAAAATCAATACAATATGATAGTAAATACAGAACTTTCCGATATACCCATATTTACGTCAAACTTTTTAAAGAAGTTCAAATACAGCCAATAACCTACAATTTTTGTTGAGAAACTATATGTAGGTTTGTGTGTTTTTTTCTTGAGTGTGCATAGGGAAAAACTGGCAACTGGAAATATTAAATGGAAATTGCTTTGGTCTGTCCTGCGTCCTTATGCCTCCTCATACCATCGCTTTTCACTCCAACTGACGCACACGCATCGTATCAAATTTCATGGCTCTTCCAAACACACACACACACCGGAGTGCCTCGGTATGTGTGAGTATCTCTGTGAGTGCGTCGTATCCAGGTTTTCGCTCCGTATCTCTCGCTCTTCACTGGCGGCGTGCTGATGACAGATTTCGTCCCTCTGTCCTTCTGTCCGTCTGTCGTTTCATTTTCGTTTCGTTGAAGTCATTTTTACTCATTTATTGTCACCGTTAGTACGTCAGAGTCAGCAGCGAGCGAGTGTGTGCGAGCGAGTGTGTATCCTTACAAGTACTTGGGAACCCTGCAGGCGGCCATCCATGGTATTGATTCCACTTCCAATCCCACTTCCACCTCCACTTCCACATCCCCATCCACATCGACACAGCGGGGACACTCAGTCAGTCAATTGACATGACTCAACAGCAGGCGTATGTCCGTCGCTCTTCCCTCTGGCTTTGCCATCTCGCTTCCTCCATTTTTGTATACTTATTAAATATTTAAAAGCTTTGGCCTTTGTTCCTCCAACTGCCAGTCGAGGCAAATACTTAATAATTTCATTTCGTTTCTTTAGCCGCACCACAGGCTGCCTCCTGCTCTGCCTGCCTCCTCCTTCATCATCCTGCCCTTTTGACAAACTGCACGCACAGCGGCGACTTTAAAATTATGGTTTGTTGCATTTTAAATACAAATTATACATCAAGGCACTGGCTGTGGCTCTGAGTCACAGTACCAACCATAAAAAAGTAACTCGGAAGGCGGTAGAGGAACAAGTGGGTCAGGTAAGACAATGAGTGGTCATTAACCGCCCTGCGTCGAAGGAAAAAAACCCCAGAGCTGTGTGATCCTAGTCCACACACGAGGGTTGCTCAAGAACCCGAGGGTGATTTCTTGAGAGAAGTTCGGCAGGGATTGGAATGTTCTTTTTTTTCGGGCAGAAGCAAGGCAAGGCAGTTGACACCTTGCAGATGGGCTCAAGTGCCGGCTGAGAGGTGACCTCCATTTGTGGATTGACCCCTGCAACAGACAGTTCCATACAGATGGCCAGAATGGCTCAACTTTCTATCCATGGGATGACCGACCCCCGGGCTAAGTGGCAAGTTAGCTAAGCTATTCTGTTCTTTGTGGTGACCCCCTCCTGTGGAGGCCATAAAAAGTTCTCACATATTGCTGTCAACCAAGCTCCAATTCATATTTTCGGAGAAGAAAGAGACCCCATTAAAAATGTGATCCCACCTGACCTCCACAATGAAATGAAAAGAACTCAATTAGCTGCTTATAATATTGATCTTTGCCAGCACTAAAAGGTGATCCCAAAAGAGAGAAACAGATGGAGCACCCCAGGAAAGGTGACCCCGATTTGGTGGCCACCCTTCTCAAACATAAAATTGAAGTTCTGAAGTGATCAAATTACTCTAAAATAAAACGCTTTAGATACCCAAATATAGCTTTGAAATGGGCACAAAATGAGCAATTAAATTGTGGTGTAGAATTCTGAGATCTCTTGTATATTTAGAACTCATTTGTCCTGCTCAATTTCCCACTGACAATGGTCATCCTCAAAAGATTCTCTTCTTTTCTTTTCTTCTAGGATTAACTATGAAAATCTCCCTCGCTTCAAGTCCAGATTTTCAAATACCTTTGAAGCACTCCTCGCCATAGCCATCTAGGTTGCAGCTGCAGGTACACAGGGTGCAAGTGGCGCCCTTCGTCGACATGGTTATCAAAAGGGAAACCAGGGAGTGGCCACGTGCACACAGCGAGAGGACAATGGAGCGAACCAAGAAGAATGAACCTAAAAGTATAATATGACAATTGTTGGAAAATTCCAAAAAGGGGGCGAGGCGAATGGCGGCACTAACTATATACTGTATGCTTTAGTCGCAGCACTCCGTACCATATGCGGTTGGCCATAAAGGAAATGAAAAAGAGATTCCCCGATAGCCCCAGGTGAAGTTCCAGGGCGGGGATAATTGCATTGGACAGTTTTTGGTGGAATGATGGACTCTTGTGGGTCGTCGGTTCTCGACTGGATTAGAGCTTGCGCGGTTTTCCTGGCTGGCGCTTGGCATTTAAAGTGCCAAACTTCTACGGGCCGGAGGAACCTCGAGGGCAGCCAGGCCAGACATACATATTTACAGAGATCCCCATCTGCCCCATCTAACACTCATTTGAGCTTAAGTCCCGCTCGCGCTGGACTGAAATTCTAGGAATTTGTGCTGCTTCTACTGCTACTGCAGCTTCACATGGCACTTGCTCTCGTCCGATTTCAGCAAATATTTGCAAATTTACGTTGACTCTGTGTGCAACCCCGAGGGGCGGGGGACAGGGACCGAGGCAAAGGGTTAGCGAGGAGGCATTAGCGACAACTGTCGTAGAGTGGCACTTAATGAGCAGCGACTGGGGCTCCTCTTACTGGCATTTCCACCGCTACTGTTACTGCAGTGGCCCGCATGCCAGAGTAAAACCAGATAAAACGAGGGTTTACTCGACTCTTGGGATACCTGGTCCTGGGTTGTGACAAAACGGTAGCCTACTTTTTGGGGAATATAATAATATTTCAAGTTCCTTTAAAAAAAAAAATCTCTCGAAGAAATCTTTCGATAACAAGATATACCAGGTAAATTAGTTAAGAGACCTCCCTCCCAATCACTTGGATTACTTCCTAACCAGCATACCTTTTCCACCCTACAATGGCCATGTGTACAAACCAGAGACCCCCTGACCAGAGCAGCCAGAGAACCAGAGACAATCAAGCTGGAGTTATGCACGATGGCCATGCAATTGGCGTGGCAGCAGCTCCTCCAGCTGCAACAGCAACAACACCAGTAGTGGCAGTCGTCGCAGTGGCATCTGCAGCCGGCAAAATCTATCTTACGGATGCGGCGGACGCCAGTTTCGTTTTGTTTTGCTTCGTTTCATTTCGTTTCGTTTCGTTTCGTGACTATTTTGCAACAGATTCCTCCTTTCGGTTGTTGTTTAGCAGTTTGCAGTAATTTGACTTGATTTGTTAAAGCTGACACGCGGATATATATCTGTATATGTACTAAGGGTTCACCAAGGGCCACTGCACTTGCGGCAATTATGTGTATATAAAAGGAGTTTCCCTTAAGGATTAAGTAATTATATAAAAGGAGGTTAACTTTAAGCGCCACGTATGACATTTTAAGTGCTTAAAGTTTCATCCACGAATCGTTAATCCCTTCAAAGGAATACCTGAGTGGTCGTTTCTATTATTTAACAAATGAAATTAAGCTCCTTGCATAATTTAAGCTCTTTAAACAAATGGAAATTATGTAAATTGTTGCATAAACATCTAGAAAAGCAGAAATACAAAATTCTAGGTTAATATGTTAAAGAAATACACTGCCATAACTCATAGATACACATAAATAACTCAACAAATTCAGGCAAATCAATTATGAATCAATAAATATTCATTAATAATGATTGTGTATTTTAATCACATTTTATTTATTGACCTTTAATAATTGGTTTTTGCCATGATTAATCCTTTTCCAAGCCAAAATTAATTCAATGTCCTTGCTACAAATATTAATACAATTACTCTGCAGAAATACTTCGACATTAATAATAATATCAACCGCACCTTCGACAGAGATTAACCCATTAATAATTCCACTGTGAATTATGGCCTCGATAAATCCCCGTCTGTACCGAATTTGGCTCAGTGTACGACGCCCCGTTACTAGATGACTCTGGCGGAGAGATGACAAATGTGCCGCTGCCATGTAATCGCATTAAACGTTCCACGATATTGCAACCCCCCTGCCTGGTGGACTCTGGCTTGTGCCCGTTGCATATGTTGCGCTCATTAAATTGGTATTTATAATGGCCATGGCTAAATCGCCGCCCATTTGGCCACGCCTCGCACTTAGTGTGGGGTATTACGAGTGCGCCACCATGGGTATTACGTGTGTGTGCACTGCAGTGTGCGGGATGACTACAATGACGACGATGATGATGATGATGATGATGATGATGGCAATCATCATAATTTTTTGGCAGCACAAAAAGCGCAATCCAACAGAAAATAGAGAACGGGTGTAGTGGGGCCAAGAGATAGAAATTGGTCCGACGAGCCTGCAATTGACAATCTACACAATCGACAGCGTCTAGGCAAATTGCGAAATTAATTAAATTTTAGCACAACTTTCGAACGGTACAAAAACTCAGTGGCCGCGGCTGCTGCTGCTCCAGCTCCTGCCAGCCCCCGTTCCGAGTTGTTGGTGTTTTCGGTGCGTTGATTGCCGCTCTGCGGTCTCTGCGGTCGCTGCTGCTCGGGAAAAAAGGGGTAACAACCAAGAGGGGAA
>JAEIIJ010017059.1:0-21141 GCA_018904815.1 Drosophila ogumai | reverse complement strand
TTAGAAAAATATTAAAAACTTGACAAAAATCTTGAGCTCCTCAAAAGTAAACTTAAGTCTAAACTCAACTTCGTTCACACAGAAAAGTGACACCTATAGATCTGTGAAATATCTTGGCCAGAAGTCAGGAGGTAGTCGCTGGCCAAGGACTAAGGAGCACCGCTAAGCGGATCATTCACTTCTGCCAGGCTGAACAAACAGAATGGACTCCAAAAACCTAACCGAAAATTGTGTAATATTTTAGCAGAATCCTGTTGTCATTGCATTTTCGACAGACCAGGTGGCTGGTGGATGGTGGGTGGGTGTCGTGTCCATGTATCTCGGGGAATGGATGTATGGGAATGTGAAAATGTGGGGAAAAGTTGAAAAGTCATTTGGCATACAATTGCGGATTCACTTACACCCGCACACCCGCACACACCCGCACACACACGCACGCTTGCACACAAACAAAGGCGACCGAATGAATTTGATGTGAAAACTTTAGCTTGGCCAAAAAAGTTTGATGTTTGTGCATCCGTACCGTACCACCTGGCACCCACCTGTCTCCTGTCTCCTGTCTCCTTCCATCTGCCACCTGCCGCCTGCCGCCCACTGCACTTCTCACTTACTTAACAGGTGTGACAACGGCAACAACAACGGCTAAACCGTCGGAACCGGCAACTAAAGCCAAGTGAATAACTGTGACGATGACAAGGACGAAAAGCAGGGACACGTTTTAGTAGATAAATGCCAGGCACTTAAGTCATTTACAGCCGGCATTTAGATGTACCAGCGACCGAGGCTCAGCTCAGACCCGACTTACAGCTGCAGGCAAGGCTGAGTGAATGCGAGTGGAAGTGGGAGTGAAGCTGGAACTGGAACTGTGCCAGGTATCAGGACAGAGATGAGCAAGGAGCAAGGCTAGGTTGACTGGCTAAGCCCCGAAACAATCAGAGGATCCCCTTGTTCGACTTGTGTAATCAATTGTTCAAGGCGAAATATTCCATGAACATAAGTGATTATGCATTCTAGGGATGCATTTATTAATGCCTTTTAGCTGTCTATATTATAAGTATATATTAAAAATTATAAACTGCAATTCGAATTTAGACAAATTAAGCGTTCAATCAGGGTTTTTGTGTTCCCCCCTTTGGAATTATTAGGTTTTGAAAATTTAAAACGTATTACAATGAATATTAAATGTACATATATACAGATATTTAAGTAGAAAAGCTCGGCTAAAAACAAAACTTAGTAACGTTAGCTTTAATGAAACAAAATGTTAATAAATAAAGCACACTAAATAATAATAATAATTATATTAATATAAAATAATATTTAAGCCAAGTAAAAAGCGGCTTTGTGGATTATTCTCTTCCTTTAAATCTTAAATAGAAAGAACTTTCTCTATACATTATAATTTTTAAAAATTTAGTAATTAATAAAAAAATAGTAGCTTTACAGATTATGCTTTTCCATCAGCACCTAAAAAAACCGGAAAACCATGAAATGTATTTGTATTTTCCACCCCAACTATTTATAATTATAAATACCAAAGGTCAAGCCCAGATAGAATCAAAAAATTTATATATATTATAACCCCCTGATGCTGAGTCGGAAGCTGCTGTTAATGGCTCTCGCGCTAGCTGCTCCCCTTGTTCCAACCAGCCACACCTGTGCTGCAAAGTTCCGGCGGTCTGGGATTAGGGAGGGAGCTTGGGAGGGAGCTTGGGGCACCGAAAGGGGGTTGAGTGATGGGCAGGCAGCCCTGTTGGCATTTTGCATTCGGCACTCGAGCAGGTCGAGAAGCTGCAGTTGCAGGTGAGTGCGACAATAATGATGATGTTGTCAGTGCGAACTTTCTGGCCAGGCCAAGAAATAGAGGAGGGGTTGGGCTAAGTGGCAATAAAATAAACCCAAGTGCTTAACACTTGCCAAAGGGGGGGTTGTGGCTATATCAGCTGGATCAGTAACTAGATATTGGCCAAGCTAAATGGAAAAGTATTCTTTTAAGTTAAATCAGACAAAGGAGGTTAAGGTCTACTTTTAGTTATCAAATTGGAATTGAGGAAAGTTTGAGGCGTTTCCTTTTGATTTTATGTAATTTTGAATCTTTTTTTTAAACTAAAAATACATAGATAGAAATATGCACAAATAAATTATTGTTTCCCTGTATCTTAGAGCAACGCTTGGACCCCCTCTTTAAGCCAACGTCTGTGATCGTAGTGCATCCTGGCCAGGCTTCAGGTGGGGCAGCTTGGCTCTGATCCAAGGAAAGTCCTGTCTTTCTTGCAGCTAGAAACGTTGTCACAGTCCCAGTCATACTCGTAAATGGCAAACTGCTTAAGCGGCAGAGAGTACAATGTGTGATAAATGTGCCGGCCAGTCGTTAGATATTAGTGTGCTTGCACCAGGACCTCCTTTAGCTATGCACGGCAAGAAAATAAGCTCTTCAGTTGAATTAATACTTAAAAAATAGTTTATTGAATTAATTTCTTAGGTTTTTTTTAACAGAAACTTGTACAGAAAATCTGCATTAATGAGATACTGTATTTAATTTAATTTCCTAATTTCCCTTGATATTTTCACTATATATTTCTCTCTGTGTAGCCATGTAGGTTCTGCTGGCGATGTTGCCACTGCTGGTGCACTCATAGATGTAAATGGCACTCGAAAATTCCTTTGGGTCCTTCGCCTCCGACTGTCAAGTGAGTGTCTGAGTGTGTTCGTTTGGGTGTGTGTGTGTGTGCGTGTCTGTGCAACCTGTAATTGCACTGAGTAAGCCGGGCACACACACACACACACTGACACTTGCTGGTACCACTATCACATGGCATTAACATAGAGAAACACTTAAACAACTTTGACGGATGGCAATGGCCAAAACCGCCGGCTAGCTCGGGCCTGACTTCTGCCTCCCCCCACCCCAAAAAAAAAAGCAAAACCATGCAGTTGCTGCACACCAACCACACACACACACACGCAGAAGATACACACACTGAGACATCATTTCTATGATTTATGTGCATAATATGAGTGTGCGTCCCTTTGGCTTGGCAACAATCGCAGCATACTTAGCAGCGCCGCCTGCTGCAATTTATTGCCCAGCCCTTGCCACGCCAGCAAGAGCAGCACTGAGAGAAAAAGCGTAATATTTCGTATTTATTTTATTTATGGGAAACACTTAAAGAGGCAAAAAACTCGCGTATTTCTAGAATAGAATAAATATATTTCAAAATTTGTTTAGCAATTTTTTTACATTACGAAACCTGTTTTTTCTCTGTGCACCATCTCTCACTCTCTGCCTTTGCTCCTCCTCCAAAGAGTCATCAGTCAAGACGCTGGAACCTGTCAACAATTGAATGTCGAAGTTGTCAAATTAAAAAAGGCCCAGAATGAAATTTAATTTTGAATTCAAAATCCTGGAATGCAAAATTGTTTTGCCGTCCAAACAATTAGACAAATGTTGAGGAGAGCAGGGATCAGGGCAGAGCAGAGCAGAGCAGAGCAAGTCCTGGAGCCTAGATAGAGCTCTCTCTCGACATGGGAAAACAAAATCAGTTTCCTACTTCTGACCAAAAGGAAAAATCAAGAAAAATCAAGAGAAAAAATGAAAAAGAAAAGAAGGTCGGTCGAGAGGGCGCAGAACAAAAATTATCATCTTTGTATAATTTTCTAAGAATTTAATTAAATTTTACGTGATTGATTGCACTTGGTTGGATGACGGAATTGGGCCCCCTTGGGGCCCTTAGGTGTTGGACTCCAAAATGATTTTATAATTTTTCGCGACAGGCGGGAAAACAGGAAAAGAAATATATATATATAAGTCAAAGTCAAAGTCGAAGCGGGGAAGGCATAATTAAAAATGAAAGCTGCTTAATAAGTTCACCGAGCGTTCGCCTTTGATGAGCCCATCAAACAAGGCTCCTCCTCCTCGTCGTTCTCGTCGTGGAAAGTTAAATAGCAGCTGAAAATGTGAAAATGCTAAGAAAACGCGCGAGGGTTTGGGGCATAGTCATCGGCATAGGCCTACAAATTAAGAGACACTTTTATTTTTATGCGCCACCCCTCTTTCATGGGCGACATGCGTGCCAATTGTGGGCCACTCCGGCCCCCAACTTGGCCAAAATAAATGCCAGGGCTTTCGTGTTAATGAGGCAATGCGTCACTGGGAGCTGCGCTGCTGCCACTGCCACTGCCACTGCCATTGCCATTGCCACTGCCCCAGGCTTGTCGAGTTCATCAGCATAATTATCAATGGCATTGACTTCATCAGCTGTCGCATTGTTGTTACCATACACACACACAGCCAGAAAGTTGGCCAAAAAAGCTAAATGAAGCCGAGACAATGCCACATAAAGTGTGTTAATTGTGGAGATTTGGCCGATACAGAGGAGTACAGAAATAACGTTCGGCGTGGGTTCAGCTCAAAAAGATAAATCGAAAGTGGGCCCCGGGATTATCGAAGGTGGGTGAGAGCCATGGGGGGATAACTAATTGGGGGCCATCACTGGAGGGACAATTTCAAAAAACGATAACTAAACCGAAATCCCACTAGATTAGGACCTTTAAATCCTAATAGAGTTATTTTTCGGTGTTAGGCTCACAGGCGTATTTATAGTGAAACAAGGATTAGTTATTTACAAGCTTAAAATTCAAAGGTTATAAAAAAAGAGATATTGGAATATATCTGAAGAATATTTTGGTTTCGCTCTCCGAGACTTAACGGAAAGAAGAAATGCGAACTCTTACAGAAAGCAGCAAAAAGAGAACTCTACTGAGAAGAACCCTTAAGCTGTTGTTAGGACAACCCTTTGTTCTCTAAACTCCCAAAAAACCCCCCAAAAAGAGGACGATACTAATGCTGGGACTTTCGGACCCACTTCATTCGTTCAATCTACGACCCTTGGCCCTTGGGTAGTTGAGTTGATTAGCGATAATCAAATCAAATCCGATCAGAAGCTAACCTTTTTTCACTCCCTGGCCAATCGCAACTCCGGTTCAACTTATCCAATATTTCACAGTAAAAGTCATCCAGAATTTTTTCATTTTTTTTTAGGGTTTTTTGTCGGCTGAGAAACAAAATGCAAATCGTTTGTCACACTCGCAGCAGCACCCACAGAGACTTGCACATATGCCACTTATTTATTCCGCATTACGCATTATTCAGATAAAAATTTCTCAGCTGACAGGAGTCACTCTTCGGCCGCCCTCGTCCTTCGTCCTTATGCTTATCCCGATCCCACACATCCAATCCCTTCTCCGCCGGCTCAGTAATTGTGTGTGTTGACTTTTGCTGTGCTCGGCAAAAAGCGTTCAAAGCGGGGCAGACGCGCAACCCTTCAATCAATCACCAGCGCTGACAGTTACGCAAATATCAATCAAAAATAAATCGCATGTTGTATGTAGCAACTTGTTTGCCCAGGTGGGCGTGGCAGCCACCGCAGACAAGGCAAGGCAAGGAACTTGCCATCGGATTAGAGGAAGCCCAAGATGGAAATGAAATGGCGGGATGACGGCAAAGTTGACTTTGGCACGTGGTTCCAGCATTCACCGCTGTCCCGTTGCCACGCACGCTTATCCTTTTGGCCTTGGCCAACACAGAGAGAGAGGGTGTTGGAAGCTTGTGTGATTTTTTTTTTTTTTTTGTGGCCAAGATGTGATTGCTTTCCCGCTAAGTCGGCCTCTAATGAACGAGCACAGCTAGCTGACAAATTGGCCGCCTTTATTGCATTGGCCATAATAGTTGGCAGCACCTTGACAACGGCTTTTCATTGGGAATATGGAAAAGGATCTTTCCTTTTACCACAATTCTATGTCCCGAAGTTTACAAGGACTTTCAGTTCAGAGAAGTTTATGTGAATTTTTGTAGTTCCTGTAGTTCATTTAGCTAGTTAAAAGGCATCCTTTGAAAATGTTTTAGGGATTTTAGTGGAACAAATTTTGAATATTAAGGAAATTAAAAATTGTTTTACAAATGTAAATTCAAAACACGACAGAGTTCCTTTCTCTCAGTGCTTTCACTGTCCACAAAAAGGTGTCCCGGTGATGGAATGACGTCGCTGGACTCTTAGTTCTACTCAAGGACACTTAAGTCGCTGACTTTCTGCCATTTTTAGCCTCATTACGGCCAAATGAATGCTCTGCGCTGACTGCCTGCCAACCTGGCCAACAACAGCTGCAGCAGCAACAACAACAGACTTTCGTGGAAACAAAGGCCCAGAGCGCCGCCGCCGCCGCCGCCACAAAGCCAAAGGCAGTGCAAGTTTGGCCTTTGAGCGAAGCAACCCTTTTGCGGCCAAGTGCTAATTTATGCGGTTAGTTCTGTTCTTCTGCAGGGTTCTGCGGTTGGTAATTGGCCTAATGCTGTCCACAATTAATATTGTATTCCAAAACAGTTCGTCCTGACCTCGTGCCGCCTTTAAAACGAAGGAGGAGGATGCTGCTGAAGTTAACATGAAACTAACACATTGGGCTGACATCTTTGCATGAAATATGCAGAGGGGACACGTGTGAGGAGCAGGAGGAAGCAGGCCCTGGCAACTCTTTGGCCAGGACGAAGCAAAGGACCCCGGGGCCGGCGGGCAACTGAATAATTTATGTAACAATTGCGACACTTTTTTCTAGACAAACTCGGAACGGGGTGGGGTGGGGGGGTATCTCTACAAGTTTAATGGCATTGTTGCTCTGGGCCTCGGCCCAAACGTGTCGTAAAAGTAAATAGAGCAAATGCGAATGTGTTGCAGGAGATATTCACGAAGGGATTCGGTGTCGGTGTCGGTGTCGGTATCCTGGCATCCCAGTATCTGCCAGCACACAGGGGCGGGGGCAAAGTGCAGCGGAAAGGGGGGCGGGCCAGAAGCAGGGCTAAGTGAATGAAATATGGAGGCCTAATAAAAATTTTATGAAATAAAAGTGATGACTTTCACTTTCGCCTTTGTTGGCTGCCGTCGTACCCTATTCTGTATCTGTGCCCGTGTATCTGTATCTTTGTATCTTTGTATCTGTGTATCTGTGTGTGGTCACACCCCTCGGAGCTGTGCTGAGCTGGCACCTGTTGCTTTCGACCTTCGTGTAATTCACAGCAACGGCAACGGCAACGGCAACAACTGACGTGCAATCAAAATGCCAAAAAGAATATTTGTTATTTACATAACACCCACCCTCGGCAGCAGCCCAGAGGGAAACCTTTCAAGTTTTTCGGTGGCAAGCAATTGATGACTGTCCTGATGGATAACAATTTGTAGAAGGGATAAAGCAGGAGCCTTTATTGCCTCCAGGACAATGTGTGGCCAGGGCAGGGGTTAAGGGTGAATGAATTGAAGTTCGAAGTTCAACTTTGTATACTTTGTGTATTATTATGTGTAGATTGTCTACCTTTTCTTGGTATAAAAACTTGATCAGCTTCAACAGGCCTAGAAAAATAAATTTTAGATTTTACTAAGTGATGAAATATTAAAAAAAAATTTTGTAGAATATTTTCTGGTCATAGAAGCCAGAGTATCCATTTTTTATGTTGTTTTTAAATGTAATTTATATATTGTATATATTTTGTATAATTTATTATTTTAAAGTGTTTCCCAAAAACACAATTTAAGTTTAATTTTTAAAAAAGCCATTCAGAAAAAGGTTTCTCCACAATTTCTTTATAATCTCGCAGGATATTCCCATTTGGCAGTCTCAGCTATCCTTGCCAGATGTGACTCTAGGCACGACATTTGCAGGTGTCCAGTGGCTGCTCTTAATATTTAACCACTTTTTAAATGAGAAAAATAAAAATACATATTTAAAATGAATTTAAAAACCCTTCATACCTCTAAAGAAAAAAGAAGTCCGTTTTTTTTTTTTTTTTTGCATAGTTTTATGACTATTGTCAGATGTGTCTGTTTGTGTTTTTGTAACTTCATTGCATATTCATGTGTTTCTGAGTGTACTCGCAACCCTCTCAGAGGCGGAAAAGGTAGTGAGGGGTCAATCCAATTATAAGTCATCTGGACTTAGTTGTGGGCTTACGCTGCGTATACGCGATGCAGCAGCAGCCAGAGTTTGGCCATAAAAACAGCTTTAAAAAAAAAATAGAGAAACACACACACTCATATGCTAGGGGTGCAGCCTTAAACAACAATTTTTCTCTGCCATTAAATACGTTTTAACTTTTGTTTCGCCTTTTTCCGCTTCCGCTTTCGCTTTCGCTGTCGCTTTTGTGCTGCTTTTATATTTGCAGCCAAGTTGCAGAGGCAGCTTGCCCCGTTTTGGTATGCAATAAATTGCGCCACTTGAGCAAAGTTAATAAAGTTACAAATAGTTTAAATATTTATTTACAGTTTTTTGGTTTGGCCAACAATTTGCGCAACGTTGTTCTCTCTCAGTTCATTGTAGTTGCGCCCGCAGTTGTTGCTGCTGTTGCAGCTACGTGACATTGCCAACAAGCCGCACTGCGGGCTTCGTTAAGGGAGGGGCACCACCAGCAGCAGCCACAGGACATTGCAGCCCGGAGAGCATACCCTAACCTGGCACATACATACGTGCATCGGTGCCTCAAGGACCCCTGGCCTGTGCTTAAATAGCAACAAACACACAACGAAATAAAATCTAATAAAAACAAGAATATTTTCACTCACAAGTTTGTTATGACTACATTAGTTGGTTTTTAAGGTAAACGTGACAGGCGGTCACATAGACCCAGCTGGACACCCTGCATCCGGCATCCGGCATCATGCATCCTGCTACCAGCTACGAACGAAACTTAAAATGCGTAAACAATTTTCTTTTGAAAAGCTCGCCAGGCTCCAGGGCTGCGGAATTCCTTGGAGCACGGCTAAAATGAAGTTCGAGGTGTGTCACTGGGACGAAACTACACCTGGGTCAGACATAATTAGCCAGAAACATGATTTCCATGTGGTTTCCATGTCGGAAAAGGCCTGAAAAAGAGTTAATTTATGCCTGTCACCCGCTTGCACGTGTCTTTAAATGGAAATTCGCTTTCCCCGCCCCTCATATGATGAGTTTGTGGCCAATCTAGAGCTCTAGGAACTCTAGGATTGCTTTTCATGAATGAATTAGTCTGATTTTTTCCCAGAAGCAGCTGAGCTGAGCTGTGTTTTCAGGTTTCAAAGTTGAAAACTCAACGCAGGATTGGGATGGGTGTGGTGGTGGTGGTCAAGGACATGCTCTCTGAGAGATGAAAAATCGACTAAGGGAGCTCGCTGCTGGAGTAGGAGTCGAAGCTGGGAGTCATTTCCGCTCGGCTCACAGCTGGCTCCAGCAGCTGATTTACTAAAGCAAAAACTAATATGATGCACAGCACTTCAGCTAGGGTGCACTTAGGGAAATCAAATGGAAAATATAATAATAAAAAAATTAAAATTGAATTAAAAGAAAACCTAGCTAAAATCATAGTTTTAAGTGATGATATTCCTTCTTTCTTGGCAAGGAAAATATAAGAAATAAAACGCGTAGCACTTTTAAGTTTAAATATTCTGTAGCTACAAATTTATGAGGAATTTTAGTTTTACCTCCATATCTAGACCATAATTTTGGCTTTAAATCGAACAAAAAATATCTAATACAAGTTAATATTAATTATTTAATTTTTTTTTTTAATATAAACCCTATTTTGTGGCACAGTGTATGCTCTTACACACACATGGAGCTCTTCATAAATCTCGGTATTAAAAATTGAAAGTCTCAGTGAGCAAGGGAGGGCGAGGCGAGGCGAGAACAAGAGTGACCATTTCGCACACACACACACACACACACACACACACATCGTATATCATTACACAGGGCGAAAGGGGTTGGGGTGTGAGATATGGTATGTGCAACGATATTTTACAATATAATTATGTCAACTACAGAGCATGACGACAAAATCTCCAACGAGCTCTCGACTTCAACAATACTTTATGTTCCGCGGCAAGCCAGGCTCGGGGAGAGGGGATGGGGGATGGGGATGGGATTCCCCGCTGGCGCCAGCATATGAAATGATGTCACCCGCGGGGATTACAAGCGGGCTTTGAGATTTCACAGCCAACTATCTCTGCACAGTTTGCACTCTTTGTTAAAAAAAAAAAAACAATTTAACCCGAAATCTGGCCACGGTTTCGATTTGCTTTTCGACTTCGAATTCGACTTGATGGCCACACACGCCATAAATAAATGGTTATTTTCCCAGTACTTTAACGAAATTAATGATAAGTCCGCCCGCGGAAATCGACGAGGCGCGAATTGAGTTGAAAAATGGTACGACAATAAAATGTGATCTCAGCCGAAAAGTAAGTGCATTTGTTAATTTATGCTGATTTCCTTTAAATATGGATTCAGCGAGAAGTGAAACCTTAATAAATCTGAACATATGAGGCTTTAAATGGCGGAGTTATGTCGCATGGAGTTGTGGGAAGTGGATACTGGGATAGGCACATCCAGAAATGCAATATCCAAGACCAGGAGAGATAGGAATTTAATACCTTGATTCTTTTCAGAGGGAATATAATTTTTCATAAATAAATAATAAATAAATAAACAACAAAAAAATAAATTTAATATCAATAAATAAAAGTATTTCCCTTGTGCCAAGAACCTTGCTCTTTCCACTCGATACAGAAAACCTGTATTTATTTCCGAAGCTCTCCTTGGCAGTAATATTATAAAGTACAGATTTAGGCAGACTTTCCGCTGCTTTTCCCTCCTCATCCCATCATCTTTTCATACCCTTGGCTCCAGCAGCAATGAAAATTTTAATTACTTTGCCACTTTTGGCGGCTGACTTTGCGGTTAGTTGTTTAATAATCGCTCTTGAATCAAAGCTCATTTGTCTCAGGCAACCGCAGCAGGCACTCACACACCAGTACAGGCACACAAACACAAGCACACAGTAACCGCAAATGCCGCAGAGTATGCTACACTTATTTGCAATAACTCTTTATGGGAGAAAAACCCATCCATCGCACATCGCACATCGCACTCCATCAACGCATTACTCATACGCCGCATGTGACCAAATATTTGCCCACTCAGGCACACGCACACAAACACAGGTTCTGTAGCCAAAAGATACAGATACTTTGATACTTTTTTTTTTTTTTTGGCTGGGACGCACATCAAATTAGCGCCCTCCAACCAGCAAACAATTTGTTTGTCCAACACTCACTTTTTCGGGGGCTTCACCTGCCACACACACACAGAGGCCTCGCCTCAAAGAGGGGTTGCAGTTAACCCAATGTCAATGCCGAAGCCAAGAGCCAACGATACTCAGCCGAAAGGCAAACAAATACAAATCCTATTTGAATTGTTGACAACTATTTGGACTGGAGGGAAAGAGCCCGTCGAGTGGCAGATATTAGCCCTATCCAAATTGTTTCCAAGAATATATAAAGCTATATCATCAGGAATATGGATTGAAATTATAAAGAAAATGTACCTAAAACTAAGTATTGAGAGCTCCAATCTCGAGTCGAACCTCGCCTCCATTGTAACTGGTTGGGTTCAGTGAGGGTTCTGGCTAAGCAAATATTAATCTTGCCAAGATGGCGAGTCCCTCAGGTTTGCATGGCTGCTGCCAGGAGTAAGCCAAATCAATTGCAATTACAACAAACAAACAGTCGGAGGGGGACGCGGTGCTGGCGGAATGCAAATCGAAATCGAAATGAGAGTCACGTTCCAGCGCTGTGCAATGTCTCCAACATTTTCTGATTCCGCTTCCGTTTCCGGCGTCTGCGTCTCCATCTGCGTGTGCTGGATGCGTTCAGCGGGTCTACACAGAGCCAAAATCTGATCAGTAACTCGTCAAATTCTTAATACAAAAGGAAACTCATCAGGAAATATTAGAAAATCCACAAAAACAGTGAAATAAAAGTAAATTTAAGGCAGCCAAAGATTCTTTTTAATTAAAAAATTTATTAAAATTTTTTGTTCTGTGTACTCCCAGCTCTATGTACTTCTGTTTCCCATTCCCAGTAGCAGCTCCTCCGCCGGAGTTTGTTTGCATTCGATTGCTTTGCTAAACATGTGCAATGAAAAATTCGTGCATAAAATGAATGCTGCGCTGGGAAAATGGTGGCGAAAAAGGAGGCGAATGGAAATGGCAGGACTAAGAGAAGAAAAACAAGAAAAACAACAGCTAAAAGCTAATAAATTGCCACTTCGGCATAAGGTTTGTGGCTGCTGAAATTCATAAATTTGATTTGTCCCTTTCATTTTAGGGACCTTGTTTCAATGGAAGTCGTCAAAAAACAAAAAAGTTATAAACCTATTATTTAATACCTTTTAAAAAATTAAACAAGAAACCAATTATTAATATATTTTCAGCAAAAATCGATTTTTAAATTTACTACAACACCCAGTTGTTGATGTCCCCTGAATAATTTTATTTTTAGTTGAAAAGAAAAACCCAGACACACGGAAATATTCCTGGCAAAGTCTCCTGTTTATCGCCCGACATAAATAATAATTAACGTTTTAAAGTCTTGCTTGGGGGGGGAGGGAGGTGGTGGAAGCGGAGGTGAGGTGACAACCAAGTTCTAGGCAACATTCATCATGCCCGAGCATGTCCGAGATAAACCAAAACAGAAGACAAATGAAAGTTCATAAATTGTCAAGCAGCCGGAAAAAAAGGAAATGAAAACGAAATTCCATTCTCTTCTCTCGTTTAGCTCGTATTTTTTCCCAGCACTTTTCTTTGCTTTCCCCACCAACGGACAGCACTAAAAAATAATTTCTTTTTTTTTTTTTTTTNTGTTGTATTTCCCAAGCTCGAACTGGTGGAATTGTTTGGATTAAAAAGAATTATTAAAAACCATTGATTAACGGGGGTTTGTAAATATACAAAATTTGGTTTAGAATTGAAATTTAATTTTATATACAAAAATTTAAAGCTTAGAGTATAGTTTATAGTTTTTTAAATAGAATTTAATTGAAATTTTAAACCGATTTTTTTACCTCAGAAAAGTTATAAATTATTGAGAAAACTTGCCTAGCTATGGCTTATTTACTGACTTTACCTTAATTTGTTAATAGTTTATAAGTATTTTGTATTTACTTTGGTGTCACTTTCAATTTATTTTTACGATTTCCTGTAATATCTTTATAGGGGCTTTTTAGAACAATGCCCTAGTTTAGCCCTTGTTTTACGTACCATTAAATCAATTTTTCATGGATATTTTCCCCTGCTCCCCGATATCTCCTGCCTGCTCTTCCTCCAGGCTCTCTTGGTTAATTGGCAATGCAAACTCGTGGCCAAAACAAAAGGAATCCTCTACCAGTTCCCTCCCCAGAATGCTAATGAGGCTCAACGCCAGGCAGGACTTAAAGTTTTAAGTGTAAATCGCTTCAATGCCAAGGCGAAATTATTATAAAATCAAACAATGGGATACTCTGGGAAGGAGATTCGGAAAAAGGTAGATAGTCTGCAGTCACAAAAAAAAAAAATTGGAAAATATAAGATCAGGTTAATTCGAGTCATAGAACAGATTCGAAATTTTCAAAAAGATTTGTGAGAATGGAGGACATACTTTGTGGCTCCAGAATTTAATGAGTTCTTTGTTTATGTATTCTCATTTATCTGAAATTACCACGCACAGACTGGGGCTGGGCGGCGGCGGCGGCAAATGTAATAATAAAATTGCAGCTTATTACCGCGAAAGGTGCGCGGCGGAAGCGGAAGTGAGCCGGCCAGGGGTGTTGACTTAGGACCTGGCCAAAAGGGGGTGGAGGCTATGCTTTCATTGCGCCCCACTAAGTCCACTCTTCAGCTGATCCCGCTTATGCTGACGACAAATGGTATACATTTCGAAATGGCTTTTCCCGTTTTATGGCTGCCGCTGCTGTCGAAGCAAAAGCAACAGTTGATGAATAGAGAGTCCTGCTGGGGACTTTCAACGAATTTTTGATTAAGTTCCCGGCACCTGAAACACCGCAACTGCCGCAGCTCCTTCGATTCTCTCTCTCAGCCTGCTAATTAAGAAGCTTCAGACAAAAACAGAACGCCGAAAGAGGGAGATAGGATTGTCACTGCCCAAAGTTCTGACCGAAACGAAACTTTGGGCCAAGTTCCATAAAGTCAGTGGCAGTGGCGTTTGCCAAAACCCATTTACATACAAATTCGAATCGAAAAAAAAGAAAAAAACCGAGAAGTTGCCTCACATATCACATGCTAATGCCCTTGATGTCCTGCAAGGGACGTGGGATTTGGGATTATCAAGGCAAAGCCGCAAAAAACTTGCCGAACAAACCCCAGCCATGTCCCTAATCTGGCAAGTCAAAGGAGCGGAAGAGAGCGCCGAAAACCAAAAGGAAAGCCAGAATGCGAAACAGAAACATAAAAGGCTGGCAAAACAATGCCACTGAGTGTCTGTGCACAGGAAAACAAAATTCTGGTAAAATCGTAGCTGCATTTACTGATTTTATGCTACACTCTAGGCCATTTCTCTGAGTGTACATGGTCTCAAACTTCGATTGTGGTTCGGAGTCGTAAGCGTATTTGAATTTCCTGGTTGGCTTCTTTTCTTTTTTGGAGGCCAGTGTAATGAAGACAAATAAAGGCAATTCCTGATGCGCTATGACTTCGTGACTAGCCTCGTTCCACTTCCACTTCCACTTCCACTTCCGTTTCCGCTCGCCCGCCCATCACCTGCTGTCACGCTCGCTGCATATTTGCTTAGGTCCCATCCCTCGAACCTCGGAGTCTGAATCAGAATCCGAATCAGTGTGCTCGCTGCTGGTCAGCGGATGTGTGCACTCGCACAGATAGCCATATTTATACAGACCGAACAATGGCACTGGGTAGCCGAAAGTATGGCATATTAATTTCTAGAATTAGGGAGAGCTTCCACAAAGGACCAGAGTTGATAGGTTTTTGTATAGGAAAGTATCCTTCTTTGTCCAAAATTATTTTAGAGTTCAAGTCTTTGCTGATTATTTTTTTTTTTTCAATTATTTTCTTTTACATCTTGACAGAGTTTGAATGTAGATCATCGCCTCGCTCTTCGCTGGAGTTGTGCAAGTTCTTATCATAAGCGTGGAAAAACAAGAAGAATCTCTGGAGTCGAAGGAAGTAAGCATAGATAAATCCCCGCCAAGTGTCCTTTACTGCGGGTAAGACCAAGCCAAAACCATTATAATAAAGCTACCCTAACAGCTGCGGGAACAGATCGCTCCTTGATTCCTTGATTAAGTTCGGCATGCCGAAGTTAGCTTGTTCTATATTGCCTAAAAAATAAACATTGTTCTATCTATATAATAAAAATTTTACACTTCCAGTTATTTTGTTGTATTTCATATTATTATGGTCTTTAAACACCCCCTAAACGTTACCATGATATATATTTTAATATATATTTTATGTTGTATTATATTTTGCAAAGTTCTTCTTATAATAAATATTATAAATTTATTTTTCCCCAGTTATTTTATATACCAACGTTCATTCTTACGACCCATTGTATATGTATATGGTAACTATATATTTTATATACCAATTTATTTAGTATATTATATTGGTCTTTAGACCCACCGATTTTAGGGGTAAAATCGTGTCAAATCGCCGGTCGATGGCCAAATGTCAATTTACGTAAATTTCATGTTTATTTGACTATTGATTAATGGCTAAGGGCGCACACACACACACACACATGCACGCTTTTATACAAGAGGTCGGTCCCAAGGCCGCAGGTCTTCAATCATAAGTAGTCGCCCCTTTTTTTCAGTGGCGTCCCTTTGCTTTATTTATGCATACAATTTATAGGCTGAAACCAGCATATTTGTGTCATTAGCCGCAAATTTTTGACCCATTTGTCATTAGAGCTGAATGCAGACAAGCAGGGGCCAAGGATTTGCATAAAACAAACGGACACGGACACGGACACGGATATGGCCATACACCCGACCGGCTGCGTGTGCGAGTGTGTGTGTGTGTGTTGGCCATTGTGCCGTGCCAAAATGTGTGACCGACAAGATTTATCAAGTAATAACAGACATTTCGGACAACCCATAGACCCATTAGTCACACGCTGTTTGACATTGTCTGAAAATATCATTTTAATCACAGACCACACACAAGGAGCACATGGAGCATAGCACAGCACAGCAGCACAGCAGCATAGCTGGCTGAGGATACGGATGCGGATGTATCCGGATGCGAGGGTCGAGGCGCAGGCCAAGACAAAGGTGGAGATGGCCGGCTCTTCTTTTGAGATACAGTAAGTTCAGCAGCTTTAAGGTAACCCAGGGCTAATAATGATAGCTTCATGATTCCTGGAAAGGATTAATGTCAAAAAGAGGTCTTGGGAATAACGGATTTGGATTCCATGGATTAATATACATATTTAAGAATAAAATAATATTTATCTTTTGGAAAATAACATCGATTAAAATATGTATTTATTGAAATGAACATAATATGAATAAGAAGGACTGTAGTTCTGGAGTCCCCTGCCTTTATGGCATTCAATTTTAAGCACATCCATTGTCCTCATGTTGTTGCTGGAGGTTATGGCCCACAGATGATAGCATTTAAGTTTATGGCTTGATATAGTTTGTACACCGAGAAACGTCTATAGTTGATTTACATAATTAATAAACTCGGTGTCAAGGGCCTCCTCAAAAACCAGACTCTCGCCGATAAGTTGGAACCTAACGCTCACAGCGGGATCGTCGAGATCCTCCAGCTTCCGACTGATCATCTTCAGGAACTGGTGTATACGCTGGACGCGGTCCCCGATGTTTAGTCTTTGCCTTTCCTATACGGACAGTGGGGATCAGCACAATAAGGCTACACAGACCAATCACAGAGTACGCACCCGAAGCAGGTTTTCCATGGATTCCACTTCGATTGGCTGCTTCACCAGTCCGTGGTTATCGAAGCTGGCCACAACCATTTGATTGCCGCCGCTCAAATAGGCCTGTCGGACCCAAGTGTCGAATCGAAAGGTATTGCGCCAGGAAGTCTTCTCATCGACGACCCGTATACTGGTCAGGCAACACTTGTCCAACTCTTGTTGATCGGTACTAAGAAGGGAAATTAGACGAAATAAATATCCAAATTGGATGACTCACAGATCACCAAGAGGTTCAGTGTTGGACAGGCCCGTGACCTCGCCGGTGTAGAGCAGCCGGAACTGGCCGATCCTGGCGGAGAACATGCCATAATGCTGCAGCCTTTGATCAATTGGTTTGTCCGTGTCGGGATCCTCCCCCAGACGCTCTATTCAAAGGATCACGTTTAGCCAGGATTAGGGGATTATTTATCACTTACCTGTCAGTAGATACCGGCGTGCCGAGAAGGCATAGGAATGGCGTAATACCGCTGCATTGTCCTTATCGTTAAGTAACCTTATAAAAATGCAGCCCTTAAAGCGGAAGGCCTCAAAGCGAAAGGGCCTGGGCACCAGAGGTGAGGTATCTATAAATATTCGGAGTGTATGCCGATGGAGAATGAAGTCCGTCTCCTGCAGCACCTGCTTCGTCTGATCCACATGCATTAGGTAGTGCTGCACCTGGTCGAATGCGTCGGGAAAGACGCCGTATCGATGGGTGAACTCGTTATAGCCACGTTTTAGATCAAGCGGATATTCCCCATCTTTTGGCTGCCGGAAGTACTTAAGGTTTTGAGTCTGCTTGAACGACTTCTTGATCGGATCGAACTGCACAATGCTGCGCAGACGAATGTCAGTAAGCTCCATGCCGCTGCTGGTTAACAAATTAAATTCAGAAGGCATTCAAATTAATGTGGCAACTTCGGATTGACTTAAGCTATTTCCCCCACTCATTTGCATAGTTGGCTGGCTGACTTTTTCACCGGCTCATCTGTCCGCCGACAGTTTGTCCGCCAGTTTGCGCATTTCCACCGACAGCAGGTGGCTCGCTCCTGACTGATTTATGTGCGGCGGCAATGCCTTGGGTTAAAAACTTTCCACTGTGGATTAAGCCACGGCAAAATGAAATTAAAAATTACAGGAAAAAAAAATCAAAAACAAGAGAAGAGTGGCAGCCACGAGGAAATCTCGGCAACTTTTTGATTTGTCGGGCAAACCCGACCCCGCGCCTTGTAGTTGCGCCTTACCCATCATCCATCCTGCCTGCCGGTCTTACTTGAGTTTTAATTAAAAGAAACGTGAACAAAATAACAAAATGCGAGCACTTTTGATTTGTCTGCTTCCTTCACGCCGTTCACAAATAGAATGCCAAAGGGAGTCAGTCGCTCGTGTCCAATCCCCAACTGGCACGGAATTCCGCTCGGAACCCCCAGGCCTTATGAATTGAAATAAATGTTGTATGGTCAGCAGATAAGACGGGACGACGGAAAGACGGAAAGAGGGGTTTCTTTTATCAGCTAGTGTAGTCGTTTCCGTTAATTTGAACATTAGAAGCTTACTAGCTCCGTTAAGGGTATTACTTACTGGTAACCCTTGTATTTTAGTCTTATCTTAAATTATCTAATCTATATAAAGCCAGTTCTTAGAATTGCACTGTTTTAATCACCTTGACTTCGCAACCAACCCGTCGTATACGTAATTATTGCATTGAAATGTTTTGTGGAATAGTTGCTGCAGGCGAACAAGGGCCGAGGATTCAAGAATTGTCCAAAGACAAGATTGTCATTTGATTAGATAACAGGACATTCTGCAGATACTATTGATGTTTTTATTATTTAAAAAATTGCAATATTGTTAGAGACTAAATTAACCCTTTTCAGCAGTGGCAAAACAACTAAAAAAAGAAGGATAGGTATAAAAAAAAATTAAATTAAATTATTATTATGAAATAAATTAAGAGTTAACATTTTAACAAAGTCGAAAAAATGGTAAGCAATGGAGGCTATCAATAGGCTATCAATAGTTAAAACAACAAAGAGTTGCTTTATTTACCAAATAATATTACTCAAATCTTTTCCTTTTCTTAAAGTAAATTAAAAACTATCAAAGTTTTCGCCTAGTGTAGTGCCTGTGGCTAGGGAGTTTGGCTTTGAGCCGTCCCATATTGTGGAGACAAATTAATTGCGAACTCGTGTAATTGTTTGACGATGTCATCCAAATTCATTCGAGTCCCAAAATGTAAGCACACACATGTGTGTGTGTATGTGTGTATGGGTGTGTATGTTTAACAAGATGCGGAAGGGTGAGGGCCCTGCAGACCCACAAGACGTCATAATCGGTGTGTAGCTCCAAGTGTAACCCAATTAGTTTACAAGCTTTCCAATATGGCAGTTACGTAAAACACCCCCAGCTGCCCCCACCCACCCACTTCTGCTCTATAAGTACACACATCTTCCACACACTGATTAAGCCAGAGGAGAAATTGGAAATCAGTGCCTAGGCACAAGATTTAATTTATGATCCATTTGATATAACAAACAAAATAAATAAAAAGCAAAGAGGTTAATTGGAAATTACAATTTAAACTCACTTCAATTATGTTTGCTTAAATATACAACCTTAAAAATATATTAAAATGCACAGACATTTGCATGACATCACTCATAACATTCAGTAAACTAAACATATTGAACTCAACAACTTGAATTGAGTGAGTGCCGTTCACACAATATTGAATGAGTGAGAGAATGAATCAATCTTAAAACAGAATGAGTACTTTTGTACTGCTGAAAGCATTCCAGTGAGTCAAATAATAAAAATTCCAGCGATCGTGTTGTTTTCGTTGCTTGAAACAAATTGCCAGAATAGAAGCTAAAGGTTCAGCATATTAAAGGCACTGTGGATCATAATTTGTTTACTTGTTTTGTTCTTGCTTATTTAAACTTATTAAAAATAAAATGAATTTAATATTTTTAATATTTCTTATTAATTTATTTTTAGTATAAAGGCAAGGCAAGAGAACTGAGATCTGAAATAATTTTATAAAATAAAATCCTAATATAGTATTTTGAATAACTAATAATGCGTGGTACTATTCATATGCTCAAGTTTGGTTAATTAATAATTAATTAATTTAGAAAATTAAAAAATGAGAGCCAAGTGAAAACACACAACTTTAGTGGTGTTTGTATTATTTTTGCAAAGACAATATATTCCGATTCAACACTTTATTTATGATTGAATTTTTTATAATATTTTAATTAAGGCTTAATATTTAAGACATCAACAACAACAATTTCTGCAAGTGTATTTTATTTTGCGTTCAACTTTTTGGTGTTCTAGGAAGATCATGCTAGGTCAAGAAATAAAATGCAAAGATAGCAAATAATCAAGACACGAATGCATCGTTCCCTTTTTCTTAAGAACTTATTTTGTTAGTTTTTACTCAATATCAATTTACAAACATTATCCACAGATGAAGTTCGCTTGTGTGGCGGCATACCCGAGAATTATACACACATATGTACATACATACATATGTACAGATATTTATTTAAGTAAATCCCCGAATAAAAAGATTCTTAGAGCTCCGGCTAATATTCATACTGAGCTTCTTGTACAAGAAAATGTTTATCTTTAAACACACGTACAAGTGTATGAATGGATGTAAATAATCATTTATAAAATGAAACTTTTTAAGCAGAAATTAAGGTTTCGCGGAAAAGTAAACATTGTGATGGTCAGTTAATCCCCGAAGATATGTTCATTTACTTTGCACTGTAGCACAATACAATTACAATAAATTATATATCACAATTAAATTCTTGTTTCTGCAGTTTGTAGATTACCTGATGGTATTTGCACTTTCTTATATTTGTATCTCTGGGTTTGTTAATTAATTTTGCAAGTTCAACCTCCGGCTTTCGTTCCTACTTCAATGTGGCCAGTCCGTGCCGATCAGTAATATCTACAGCTTAGATCGAAGAGAGCAAATGCACAGTATGCAGGGTACTCCACAAAACGTTCTCGTATATCGATAAAAATAAGCAAAATAAATATATATTTTAGGTCATATGAAATGTGAAACTGCACAACACTTGCATTGTTGGCGGGAAGCCTAACGAGAACAGTAGGTTTTAAGTTGAATATTTTTATGAACACTCAGAACGGAGAGAGAACTATCGAAAGAAATACTTTAAAAAGCTTTTTCTTTAGTTTTCCCCTAAAAACTATGTATTTTGTAAAGAGTTTCCAAATTTTATAAAATACTTCAAAGTATTTGATGGCCATTGAAATTGTTCAAATAATTTTAAAAAGTACTTCAGTGATTATAATCATTATTTTACACTGA